>PVJX010007348.1:9269-71717 GCA_004027295.1 Dolichotis patagonum | reverse complement strand
TGCCATCATACTTTGCACTTTGAAGTTCCCTTGTACATTAAGTTGTCAAGTTGACACCTTCAATATATGTGATTTTTACAAATCCCTTGAAATTAAATAGTTACTATGTTTCTCCTTCATACACCCGATTAGCCCTACCTGTTTCACAAGAAGACACTGTCAATATAGATTTTCACATGTCAAAGTGCTATCTATCCCACCGTTTGCTTCCCAAAAGCATTTCCTTTTGACCCATCCCATGACTACTAGCCAGTCTGCCTACACATTGCTCTGTTAGTGAAGTTACCCTATTTCCTCTGAGGGAGTGTGTGCAATTATAAGCAGCAGTTATCAACACGGTGTTAAAATTACATGAAAACATCATGATAAGACTTGGAAATATCCTTTGAAGCTATTTCACATCTGGAGTGGTTAAATGGAAGCAGTCTTTACAAGAAAATTAAGTCACCAAAAATAATACGATAATAGACCATTACAACACATAGCAGCTTTATATCAATGATGTTACACTAATGTGAGATGTGTAAAAGTCTCAACTCTATCACCATTCTGCCTGGGAATAAATATAAACTATGACAGAACAAATTAAAGAGTGAACGATTTAATACTGTAATTAGTAGTGAGAAATGTAAAAATTAGTAATTATTGAAGAAATCATATGTTTAATGTATTAACTGTGGCTATTAAAACTATATTATATTATTTTATCAAATTATGTAATGAGTGAGATTTTTCCAGGGTGTTCACTACTTCCTCAGTGAAAGATTAGGCTTTGAGGAGGTCTCATTATTTAGGCCGTAGTGTACAGTACATTAGTTCTGTGTTATGGTTTGCACATTAAGGAATCTGCTTCAACTGTAGAAGTAGGTTTTTCAAAGTGCTTAATGAGGTGTCAAAAACAAATTTAGCATCCAGTAATTCCAGGATAATAAATAAATCTGGATGGAACTTCTGTGTCTTCCCAGGTCACTGAGATTTCAGGAGAATGATATGGGAAAGTCAGGATGACCTTCAAAGAGCCCAGGAATTCTCAACCATGAAAGGCCTATATCCATGCTTGGCAATCCTCAAACTATCAGGTCAGACTCAGGATATTCCAAGGAATACCAGTGTGTGCTAAATGAGACCACTCTATTCCTGACTTTAGAAATCTTTGAGGCAAACTGGATTGCTGAGCCACCTAAAACTTTCAGCATTCTAACCTCCTATGGTTTCCTACAAAGACTATCATTATTCATTCATTCATTGCAAAGTACTGAATACCCACACTGTACTACATATAGGAATATGAGGCTTATATGTTCTTTGGGAAAAGATGAACATATATCTGTGAACATGCATGCATACATAAATAAATGAATATGAATTCAAATTTAATTTAAATATTTATGAAAGAAATTTGTGAGGATCTAAAAAATGCATAGGGGCTGAGAATCTCCATAATAAAGCCAAAGGAACTTCTTTGAAGAGGAAAGATAAGTAGCAAACTAAAAGAAGAATGTCCAGTCTTCAGAAATCTAGTGGGACAGGATATTTCAGGGAAAGGTTACACTATGTGTAGAAGAATCTGACATAGTCAGGAAACAGGAAACTTCTACCAGAAGTGAACATACTAGGAAGGAGGGTAATTGTCATATGCATACCGCACAATGTCCCTGAAATTACACGGCATGCAAAATTAGAATGAGATGAATATAGCAATAGATAATCAGTTAGAATGAAAATCTTATTAAGGTTAGGTTACATAAAGTTCAGCTGTCATGGGACAGTTTTGGGGGCTCTGGATATAGCTCAATGGCAGAATACACACTTAGCACACTTGAGGTTCTAGGCTCAATCCCCAGCACTGGAAAGAGTGTTATGCTTTGTATCTAAATGTCCCCCAAAACCTCTGATGCTCATGTGTGCATGATATTCATCATTCTATTGATTATATACTATATATGTCATCATTATACAAAGGACTCATCATTACCTATAATAAGTCCACATTTTTACACCATAAGAAGTGCCTCATTTTTCAGTTAATCTCCAATAAAATCTTCAGTCCTAGGCAACCACTCATTTGCATTTTTATCCTCACAGATTTTTCTATAAGTTTCATTATATAATACATAGTCTCAGTCTCTCAGTTATTTCATACACTATGTTTTAGAGGTCATTCTGTTTTTCCCCTTGCCTGAGTAGCATCTTTTTATTGATGAATTATACATAGATAGATAGATAGATAGATATCACATGTTATGCATAGTTCTGATATAAACATTCATGAGCAAGTTTTGCGCAAATGTTAAATTATTATTAAATTCTTAAGAAATTGACATATATATTAGTGTACATAAAAGAATATGAATATACATATGAACATATCTGCTCTTTGAATCATATATTATTAATTCCTTGTTCATATATCAATTCTACAGGGGAATAATAATTATGGTAAAGCCTTCTAGAATACTCCTTTAACACTCAGCCCTACACTACAGGTGTAACTAGGAACCTAGATAAGAAAACAGAAGCAATTGTTATTTACTTGAAAGTTCCAGAACGTGTAAACAAAGAGATCAACTTACGTAAGGTTCATGTAAACATTATATAATGCATGATTTTTTTTTTTTGTACCAAGGATTGAACTCACGACCTCATGCTTGCCAGGCAGGCATGTTAAGCCACTGAGCTAAATCCCAGGCCCAATGCATGATTTTTAATAAAACTCTTGGTTTACTATGTTAATTTAAGGTCTATCATATAAAACATTTATTCTAATTCTTGGAAATGAAGTTTGTATAACTCCATTCACCTTGGAAACCTACCTTGCAATAACCAGGAATGCTCCTCAACCTTGGGGTACAAATCATAAACTTCTCACCTCACCTAAGGAAAACTATTTCCATGATGTTCAACTATTTCTGCTCACCAATCAACCCCACTGGAACAATGAACTTTCCCTGCCATACCTTTATATCCCAAAAAATGGAAAAGGTAAGCAAAATGCAGAAATAAGCCTATGAGTAGCAGGTGAAAATTGATAAAGACAATGTGCGATCACTTTCTATATGAGGCAGAAACATGCACAACGCATAAAGAAAAAGGAACTAAAAATATCTGATGTTGTTATAAAGGAAAATCGAGCCAAAAGCCATTTGTCTGTGCTTGTCTCCCATCTGTGTGGCTCCTTCCCTTCAACAGCCAATGTAGTCAATTCTCATTTGCTTTCCTGCTATAAAAGTTGTGGCTTAACTAGGAGCTATGCTGAAATGTCTAGATAAAGACATCTTTACATAAATACTGTATATGTGTCTATGTTTTACACATATGCTTTGCACGTGTGATTTTTGAACATGTATCCTGTCTTCCCATCATCAGGTAATATGTAATCCCGTGAGAAACACCTGAAAGGAAACATTTCTTGCAGAGCTGGGAAAATTTTTCTTTCTCCTATATTTGACTATAACATTACAGAAGCTTGAAAGAATTGTTTTGCTATTCCCACATCAGAAAAGAAAGTTATGTCTAGTACAGTCAAGACTGGAAGGAATGAACTGATGCTTTACTTTACTGCTGGACAGAGAGGGAGGATATCAAATTGGGAACTAAGAGAATGAATGATTTGTCCAGTGTTATTAAGAATTTTCCATGAGCCTTGAAACACGCCATCCAGATAGCTGTTCTTCAGATTAATGTTTCAATCAGCTGACCACTGGCACTGTAAACATTTGCCCTGGCTGTATTTTCCCACTCCTGGATGATTGTCTGCCTGGCAATAAGATGACAGAAGCACGAAGCCAAAATATCCTTATGTGGGCATAGCTGCCTCTTCATGGCAGAGCCGGTTTGGATCCTGGCCATTGGCAGGGATGTCCCAGAAGCAGCCAATTTTAGTTCAGCCTCTTTAAAACTCTGGATTGTAAACAAACAGTAGGATTTTCCACGGTGGAGGGAAAAATAATGAGAAGACCGATACAGAAGAGAGAAGGGAAACTGAAGCTAGCACCCAGTTCCCCAGAAAAATTAAAGCCAGGGCTCTCACTTAGTTCCCCTGAAGAATTAGAATGGAAAAAATAAAAAACTGAAAACCTACAGGGACTCGGACAGTGCCCCAGATCTTTTAGCTTGATTTGCTACTCTTTTAATACATTATCACTTGATTTTCACTTCCTTGCTTGGTATTTGAAACATTAAGTCGAAATTATACATGTTTATTAGTGGATGCTGGCTTAGTAGTAAGGTGTAGTTATGATTTCTGCACTTACATGTTTGTGTTTTCATGAATTTCACAATAAATATTTTCTAAAATAAACGCCCTGAAAAATTAAAATTGATTAAAGAAGCTCAAGGCAGATCCCTTGCATAAACCAACCAATGCCTTCTAGAATCAAGCTCAACACGACCATGTGTATGTTCCACATCACAAGGTCCTGATACATGATGGGTTACACACAGCAAGGAATTCAGATTCACGTGGTTAAACTGAGCTGGAAAGCCCACATTACCTACTAGTTGTCCCTTGGTTTTTCTGAGTCTTAGTTTTCCCCTATGAAATGCTAATAATAATAGTAATAATAACTTCACAGAGATAATGTGATCACTACTTGACAGCTTTAACCCAGTACAATAGCTGTTATGGTTGTTGTTAATTATATTACTAATGTATTAGCATGCAATTAATCAAAATGAATGGATCTGAAATCATGAATAACCAATGCACAGTACTGCTATGTTAAAAGTTATTTCAATGTGGTTTCAGTGAAATTCTTGTGTTCAATAAGTTCATCTTTTTCTCAAAATTTAAAGCATTCACCATTGTATATTATAATTCAAAAATTATATTAAAATGTGATGTATTAAACATTGTATAGTGCAATGTAATTCTTTGGACTAGCCATTAACTGAAAAAATATGAAATGACAAGAAACCATGAATTCCAAATCATTTTTATATGTATTTGGATTTTATTGATCACAGAAGCACTGATATGCATTTAGAAAAAGTGGTACATTTTAATGTTAGGCATACTTACTTAGATTACCCAAAAAAAGTGAAAAAGCTGGGGCACATATGTGTTAGTGGGTCCTGTCCAATAACTCCATCACTCCTCAAGGGTCCTTTGGCACTGAATAGGAATCACTAATTTTGGTGAAGGTCAAAATAGACAGGAGAGCCTGACACTTAGAATACTACTTGCCAAGTGGAAATGCTAACCTGCTCTTTCCCAGCATTTTGGGAAAGCATTAGAAGATATTTCACAAGATAAATGTAAATGGGATAAACACAAGGCCTTAAGGAAAATATACTTCTGGTGCATTTATTAAGCACTTGGATCTGATGCATGACACCTGCTTAAAACTCAGAGAATTATCACAGACTTTGCCCAGGAAGAAAAGACAAGAATTATGACTGCGCACCGGCTCATCCTTCAGCAAGTCAATGTTTTTAAATCAATGGAAAACAATCCAGTGATTGTGTTTGCTCCAAAGAGAAAGCAATGTAAGATGACATACAGTATTTCAAGCTGTTCAAATTACTGATGGCAGAGTGGCAAGATATATATCCATTAAAACCAAATAGTTGTTTCAAAGTATGTTGGCCAACAGAGATAAATAGTGTCTCTCTGAAGCAAATATAAAACTACGTCACTCTCAGAATTTTGGACCCTATAATGCTTTCAACTACAGATACCTCTGGCTGATTTAAGGCAGTTTTATCTTCTATCTTCATGCAGAAATTCTTGCCCCATCAGAATCATTCTCTACTTCAAACAAACAGAATATCCATTAGACGTTATAGTATACATGTTTGCACAGTAGACACTTTGATAGCCTCATTCATATTTGTAAATGGATCATGTTAAGTGAGTTAAACATGAATGGGTAAAATATTTTAAATGGAAGGGCTACTTTCATCATAACCTTACATCACCAACCCTGCTGCCAAGCTTGAGTTAATGGGGCAGGTCTGAGAGCATGAGGGGAAGAGGTACATGCAGTTTATCTTTCTTTCTTGATTTTTCTCTCATCTGCATTTTCACTAGTGAACCTGAAGAAATAGATGAGTTACTGTGCAAAGCCCTAGATGTTATGTTTTTAATTAAAGGATACAAAGCACAAAAATAAAAGTGGATAACTGTTGTCTCCTAGTCTTTATAAGAAAAGCACACAGGGTAATAAAGATATGAAAATGGCCAATGATTGAACTAGACAATGGTACCAATGTCTACGGCTCTTAGCATATGAATTTACCATTAGGAAGCAAGATGGTGCTGTGGTTAAAACACACTGTGCTATTTTCCAGGGAATGCATCTTTTCCATGAAAAAGTTGATCGCAGCAGAAATTCTGCTTCTAATTTTTAAACTGCAATGTGAGATGATATCTTGGTGTAGTAACATAATATACTAACCCAAAACATCACAATTTAGAATACAGAAAATAGCAGATTTTAAATTCTCATCTCAAACTTAAATAATAATACTGAGGTGTCAGGCATTATTAATGTTTTATTTGAATTGACTGGGTTTTGTTTTTCATTTTCAAAATCTTCTGCTTGTACTGATTACATTTATGCTCAAGATCATAGAGTTGCGTTGTACCTAGAGTTTGAATGCAGATATTCCTAACTTCAGACACTGCACCCAGTGAAGTAACCAATGCCCTCGTTTAGTCAAGATTTAAATCCATGTGTTATCCTTCATTCACGACCCACTTTCCTTCCTACTCCACATTCAACTCAGCAATAAGTTGTTAACCTCCCTCTTACAGAAATCTCTTATGTTTTTACCAGCATCATACTAATTACTCAAAATCTCACTAACCTAATTGGCCTTCCTTTTCCACTTGGGCTGTATGTAACATCCATAGATTCGACAGTTTCTTTAAAGCATAAGCTGGTCCAATGGCTTCCCACTCCACTTAGAATAATCTTAAATGTCCTCAGCAGCATGGCGAAGCCCTCCACGATCTGGTCCTTCCGTTATTCCCTAACCCCACTGCCCTTTCACTGAGGTCCAGCCTCTATCATGCCAAGTGTTTCCCTACAGGTGACTTGTGTGGGCTTGCTCTCCCTGAGCCTGACCCCTCCCCATCGCCCAGGGCTCGCTTTCTTACTGTTCCGATCTCAACTTAGATGCCAGCCTTCCACAAAAACTCTTCCTGACCCCCAAATCTGAGGTCACCATGGTATCACTCCACCATGTTTGAATACTCTGCGTAACATCGCTCACATATGCAATTTTCATGTTCTCATTGTTCTGTTTGTTTCTATCCCCCAAAGGCTGTAAATTCCAAGGGTACTGTCTGATTCTCTACTGGATTCTCAGTGCCCCAGAAGCTCCATGCTCAATAAAGAATTTGTTGAATGAATCTCAATCGAAGACAGCTGCTCCACGTGAACCATTTTAACTGTTTTTCAACACAGAATGACTGCAGCAATGTGGACAAGGATTTTCCAGCTTCCTTCATCTAATACTTAGATTTAGTATGGCTGAAGTTAAAACTAAGCATTTGAGAAAATGCTTTTTCCTAAAGTAAGACACTTTCTAGTGGCCTCTGTAAAGCATTTCAGCCTCACAGTGAATGAGGTTCACCGCCAGACCTCCGAAGTTATTCTACTAGCTATGGATCAGAAAAGTGATGTTAGGTAAATGAAAGTGAGAAAAAGAAAAATTATTCCTTCAGGACTTACCTGATGACTTCAAAGACCACCCTAGCTTCTGTCCTGAGGAGGACTTTTACATTAAAAAATGATGCCCAATGGAGGTTTAATGTTTCCTAGGTAATAAACACGAGCTAACATGAATAATACCAACAAGAATGAAAATGTAGAAAGGGGGCTTAGAGCAGGGGCTGGGGGGAAGGAGATTAAAAAATGAAACAAGCTGTATTAACCACATGTAATCACTCCCCAAGCTGACATTAAATCATATGTGCTGCAAAGATATACTAAACAATAATACTACTAAAGGAACAACCCCAATACTTGGAAAGACATGACAATTTAGTTGATTGCGGTTAATGCTGAGGCCTGATGCTTCCCAGGCTCCCAAGGTGGCACTGATGCAGGGAACCAGGTTCCATAAGGAGATGGTTTCCTTACTGTGTTGTCATGGAAACAAGACTGTTGGTGTGCAGGTCTCCTGGGAGTAGTGGCGTGGAGGCAAAAGACTGTCCATGGAATGGACTGAGAGTTACAACTGAAAGAATATGCAGGTCTTCTCTGCAACTCAATATAAGATAGTGAGCATCACTATCTGCTCGGGATTTTGATCTGTAAGATGAGGTTTCATAAACAGTCTTCATTTTCTTCCAAAGTGTTAAGATTCTTTATTTTTGTGTTATGAAGATCATTACTACCTTAGAAATTAGGGAAGCAAGCCTTTGAAACTTCACTACTTGAGAGCACATCCCAGCTATTCCACTTATGGCCTGTGTGATGTAGAATTGTTAATTAACTTCTTAGTACCTCACTTTCTGCACCTATAAAATTTGAACAAAGCATCTCCTAGAGATAATAATGCTGAGTAAAGTAATGTGCGAAGCTGTAATTATGCCTAACCACAAAGTAAGTGTCTAATAGGCAGTACCTGATCTTAGTAGCCATTACCCTCATCTTTTTGTCATAGCGATTGCCTTGTCTGCTAAAATTATAAAGAACAGAAATCTACATATATAGTCACTTCTACTTGCAAGGCATTGTTAGAAAGATAGGACTTAATATTTTCTCTGAAATAGTTTTCCAGCAAATAGAAGAATTGAGACATGGATTCAAGTAAAAATAATAAAAGGCAGACAAAGTAGAAATTAATGCAAGAGAACTGAAGTGCTAAAGGAGTTCAAAGAAGTGAGAAAATTCCTCATGACCTAAATAAATTAGAGATTCAGCAGTGCTGGGTAAGGGAGTACTTGCACCAGAACTGGAAGTCACTAAAATATGAAGACAAAAGGGCTTTTCAGATGGATTAAAGTTGTGTAACAAAAAGATAAATGAATGTGGAAAGCTATCTGGACATGTATGGAGAATGGTGAGTTAGTTATTCTGTGTTCTTTCATCAGACACTCAGAAGACACAAGTTGGAGACAAGTATAGATGATGACATATTTGGGCTGGTGGTGGCAGGGTAGAGGAATACTGCAACAATTAATAATTATTACCTTGCTAAATACCTTGCTAAGCTTAGTTTGACTGTGAAGACCATGAACAGCTAACATAGGGCCGTGGGAATTGATGTTTTGGGGTAAGACTCACTTCAGAACAGTTTAGGAGACTCTCAGCAGTGGTCCTCAGAGTGTGATCTCATTAGGAATTCAGTACCATTTGCCCCTAGGATCTCATTAGAAATTCAGTGTCTCAGGCCTTGCCTCAGATTTAGCTGAACACGAACCTGTAGGCTCTAGCATTGAGGAGATTCTGATGCAAGTTCAGATCCATTCTACAGTTGTAAAGTACGGAATAAGCAGAAGGGGAAAGAGACAAGAAGGGCTATGCGCCACCAAGAACGGAGCAAACACATTGGCAGACTGTTGAGGATGCTGCTGAGAATCACCCAAGTGAGGGGGGGAGAGGGAGTAAAGGGCAGAGCTGGTACAGAGTACAGGGAGCAGAGCCACTGCCATAAAAGTGCCCTCCACACTATTGGCATGTTTTAAGTGTCGATCGTCATTAAGGAAAAAAAATGATTACCAAAAGATAGCCTTCAGCTCAATCTATACATTTGTATATTATAAACATGAAAGTACGAAACTGAGCTAATGATGCCAACTTCTCCTTTCTGATTTAAATTCCATTAGAATACAAAGGAGAGCCTGGACTGCCACACTCCCACGGAACGTACCACCCTGGGTATGTTTGGATGCCTTTGACAGTCTCTGTTATCAGTTAATCTAGAACTACCAATTGTCTCTCACTAACTCCCAACTCCACTTGGTTTCACACTGTGATTTTTTAATGGGCTTATTTGTGCATTATTTCAAATTTTCATTATATATTGTGCCATTTCATATTCTCCATGATTATGTTTTCACTGAACAGATGCACTACAGTTTTGCTGCACCAAATTCTATGTTCCATAATTAGATGTCAATATGTTTTCTTTATGAACTAAATACATTTTTAGTTACTTGGACATTAATTAAAATCACATGCTGGATTGTTACATCCTTTCAACACATTTTTGAGGAAATATTTTTGGTTTACTTGAATGCTCTAAAACATTCAATTTTATACTGTGTAATTCCTTTTCTCCACAAGAACAGAGTACTGTAGCCAATGTACAAATATTAATTACAAAGTTATACCACAGAGCCATTAATGAGATGCAGCATTCACATGCAAAGAAATGACATTTGATGAATTAGAAAAAAGAGTGAATTGTTAAAAATGTTGCTTTTTAAATATATCATGATCTGTATTTACCTCCAAGATAATAGTAAGAAAAATAAGTGAGGCAAAAGTTAAGAATAATAGCAAACAATCACAGACATTGAATTACCATTGAAACTGAAGCAAATTTGCAGAGTCACAAAATTTCACAACAATAAATGAAGAAAATGAATGATAAGGTGATACAGAGCTCATACTTATTAATAAGGCCATATTAGGTACCATTTTAAACATTTTAGACTTTTAATGAATTTAGATGATGCAATCACTCCATGAAAAAGCTGAGAAAAAGTTTTCTGAAGGATTAAGAGAACATTCTTGGACTGTAGCAAGATGTTGAAAAAAATCTAAATTCACAGAGTTACTGCTGCAGAAATTCTCATCTGTTCTTGATAGAACTGATCAGACATTAGTGGAGGAAGGTGATTAGACATACATGAAAATCTTTCTAGCGTGGCTCTTATATTATCACTACTACTCCACGGTATCCCATGTAGAGTTACATGCAGTTCACATGAAAATGCCATAGACACGAAGGTCTCCTCGAAACAGTACAATAAGTGCTACAAGGTATCCAAACATTGGTCAAATTCTGCCTCAGATATAAGAGAACGTGAATAAACTGTGACCTAACAGAAATTTGTTTGTCCAAAACACCTCCTTCCCTTCCCGTTTTTATTGACTTACCCTCAAGGAATACCACATATGACAAATCGGTATTAATCTGCTTATCTCTGAAGTATGCTGAACTAATTATATCTACATGAAGTGGGTAAAGTGAACATTAGCATCTCCCAATACCTCAGCATTTTAAATGGTGAGGTGGCATTTTGAGAATATGTTTTAGGAACTGCTAGCCGTAAGAATAGAGCCTATTAAATAGCCACATTTTATCAATGACACTTACGTGCATGCTTAACAACAAAGCACAATAGCTAAGAAAAATATCTTTGCCTTGAGGGCTCCAGCATGGAGCAATACAAAGTTTTGTCTGTGGAAGAAAGATTATTGCTTGAAATTTTTCTTATTTTCAGCTCAGTTTCCATGTTGACGCTTAGAGGTAAAATCACCAGTTTCTTGGCCTCTGCCCTAGACCTACTGCATCAGAATCTGCAGTTTGACAAGACCTTACAGGTGAGTTTGGGCTGATCTTGAAGTCAGAGAAGTACTCATCTGAAGCTTTTCATTACTCATAATGGAGAGCTCATAAATCATATATTCCACTCCACCCAACACCACCTTAGATATTTGGAATGAGAGACGACTGAATGAAAGAGAATATTGAGACATATTTTAAAATTCACTGTTCATCTGAAATTCAAATTTAACTGTAGGTTCTCCAGCAACGCTGTCTCAGATTGTACACATGCTGGCTTTGTTCTTCTCATTTCAGACACTTCCCACTGAAACTCTGGGCCCTCACTGACACTAACCCTTCTGATAGAAACAGCTCTAATTGGACTCAGTCCCTTAAACTCTGCACAGAGAGGAGTCACTCCTCTCTCTCTGACTTTCCTGTGCTGACACCATACCCATTATGTGGAAATTGCTAAAGCCAAAGGTAACTTTTTCTTCTTGATCTCCCAGTTTAATATCAGTATTTACCATTCAAGAAAGAAATAATGATACATCCATCTCTAGCAAGACACACTCATTTTCTCACTGAAAAAGTTCTGAAAATGTGAGATCAATTGTCTTCTCACATTGATTAATTTACAAGAAAATAAGGAATATTCAAACTAAAATGTCAGTAAAGATGAGACTCACAGTGCTAAGACGATCATTAAATCCTGAAGGATTTACTACACATTATACTTGAGATTTCTTTGCCATGGTCTTCTAGAATCTAAGAGCCAAAAGACAAAGACCAGGGCTTTCCCAGGGCCAGGCATCTAAGAGAATAGTCTTAAATAGCTATGCCCCTAGAGAACTAATCTTCATAGGAAAAGTGAAGTTAAAGATATCTCTCTGAGATTTCATAAACAAAACTAGTTTTGCTGTGAGTTTATAGCCTGGATGCATACATGTAGGTACTCTGACAAATCTAGAGTCAAAAATTGAGTTCATACCAGTTCCAAAATAGGTTATACACACAGATGCCATGCAAAAACAAAGGGAAATTCTCTCTTGAGCACCTTCCTCCACTTTGGACTGAAATATTTCCCAAGGATGTTATTCTAAGGACTATGAGGTCACAGTGCAACACTGCATAGCTCCCTCTCCTCAAAAGATTCCAAAATGAGAAGCAAACATAAAAAGGAAAGAATTAATTTATCAGTATAAAATAGTAAGCAAACACATCTATCATGTTTAAGAAATATTAAAATATGAATATAAAATCAATGAATTAGTGTAGAATATAAACAAGCAAATTTGACAAAGCACCAAGAACTTATAAAAATTTAAATGTAAAATTCAATTGATATATGCAATAATAGTTCAGAGATACATGAAATAAAATAATTAGAAACTGAGGAGGAGTCTAAAAGAAAAAGTCTAAAAACCTGTGACTCTACTCAAAGGCCTAATTTTCATGATTAAGACAAAGGATTAAGTACTTATAAAGAAAAGCTAGTTTTCACATAAGTTTGCAGCCTAACTCATACAATTGACATGCTCTCAAAAACTCAAGCTAAAATTTGAGTTCTAGAAACATAAATAGCAAAAAAAAAAAAAAAGCTATGGTAAAATACTTGTGAAAGATATTCTCTGAGGATCTTTCATAAAATGAAAGATATCAATCCACATATTCAAAAAACCCCAAATTCCTAAATTAGAGAAATAAAAACGAAATTCCCACTGAGACTCGCTGTAGAATACGAAAATAAAAATATTACAAAAAATTTAAAGTCAAATTATTTTCTAAAGAATGAAGGACAGCTTGGTAGTTGAGTCAATCATAGCAGAATTCAATTGAATTACACTTAATGTGCTGAAGAAAATAACTGTGACTGATCAATTTTGCTGATAAGAGCATCCTTGGAGAACAAATTGACATAAAATTTTTTCTAGACCAAAAACAAAACAAACAAAAAACCTATGATAGAATTTCTTAGTACACGGGAGATAGAAAAAGAACTTCCTTAACTATACAAACATTCCTAGACAACACGTACAGCAAGTTTTATTCCTCATATAGCCCTCAGGATGAGGCAATGGTACCTGCTATCATGACATATTTGTTATTGTACTAATCGTCATGGCCAGGAAATAATAAAGAAAATAGAATTAAATAATGAGCATTAGAATTAAAAAGTAAATTAAAAGTAAAAGTTTCTTTGATAACAAAGATATTACTATACAGAAAATAAATATTTATTAGATTTAATTATAAGATCAATTTAGCAAACTTTTGAAATGCACAATTACACATAAAAAAGAATTACACTTTTATGTGATGGTCACAAATGTGAAATATACAAAAAAATTTTAAAGTCATAGTTAAAGTTTTGTGAAACTATATGAAGTATGAGGAATGTTTAATAAAAATCTGTAAAAAACACACAGAAAATTATAAATCATTAACAATTAAAGAAAATAAATAAATGAGATGTTCATAAATTGGAATATTCTATAATACGAAGATGTCAAATCTTCTGAAGTTTATCAATAAAGTTCAAGCTATTCTTAAATAGACTTTTTATTTCAGTGGAACTTGAAAAGCTGATTAAAAATGGAAGAGCAAAGTGCAAAGATTCCCCTGAATCAGAATTTAGAATACATCTCTTAGCAAATTAAGAATTATTTTTTAACTCACTGAAATTAAGACAATATGGTATTTCCAAAGAGACTGAAAAATATTCCAAATAAAATAATCTGATAGGATACTATATGTGTGAAGAAATAGGATACTATATGTGTGAAGAAAAATATTCCAAATAAAATAATCTGATAGGATACTATATGTGTGAAGAAATGTGATAACAAAGGTGATATTTCAGATTTGCAAAAAGATAGAATTTACAATAGACAGATCCAGGGCAATTGATTATCAATATGAATAAATACACAAAACTAGATTTCTATTTCATATCTTACACACACATACACACACACACACACACACACACACCAATCTAGTGACATTAGGGATCTAAGTATGAAAAGCAAAACTCATGTGGGAAAATATTTTTATATTCAGTATGAAAAGAATTTTTCAATACAGTACAAAAACACACATGCAAAAGCAGACTAGTTTGGCTATGGTGTGAGCATCCTTCAAGGTTTCACATGTTGAATTTAATCCCTAAAGTGAGGAACTATGAGGGTAGAAGTTTAATGGGACTATGCTGATTACAGGCAATGACTCTGGACATTGATTAGGATCAGAAGCAGTTATTAGAGTGAAATCCCCCAATGTTCAGTCATTGTTGCTTTATAGGAACAAGGAGAAAGACCAGAAAAATGCCCAAATAGCCACATATGCCCACCCTACCTCCTTTCAAATGATTCTCTGCACTACACAAGAACTCTAACAGAAAGACCATCCCTGATATAGCTGTTCCACCTTCAACCAGAACCATGAGCTGAATAGCTCTCTTTTCTTTATAAAGAACCCTGCCTCAGGTATTTTATTATACTAACTACAAATGGACCAATCTACAGATAAGATTGAAACTTGAACCACATTCAAATCAAGCAGTTAAAAAAATACTATACATCATCCAGAGAAAATATTTTCAACATATATAAAAAGGACTCCTGCTAATAAATGAGAAGATGAAAGATATTATGTTAAGTGAATCAAGACAATCACAAAAAGATATACTAAGGACTGGAGAGATAAGAAAAGGTTGATCAGTGGGTACTAAGTTATATAGTAAAAGGAAGTTGTGATGCTGTATTGCATAGTACAATGACTACAGATAATGCTAATATGGTACATGCAGTGGTACTTTGGTTCACAATCTTAATTTGTTCCATGATTCTGGGGAAGAAAGCCATATTTGTGTTCCTGCAGAGGAGATGGCCATGGTGTTGGCCCTAGCCCCATTAAATGAGTGGTAAGCTTGAATGCAAGCAAAGTTTTGCAAAATGCTCTGTTTGTGAACCAAATTGTTCATGAACATATAGATCTATCATCTATCTATCTATCTGTCATCTATCTATCATCTATAGATATAGAGATATATAGAGATTTACAAGAGAAAAACAATAATCCTCTAGAAGCTAATATCCACCACTTTGAGAACCTCTTGGAATTGTAGAGGCCAATGATAACTTGTATTAATCTAATAAAGTCTCAAATTGAGAACTAAAATATTTACACAAGTTTTCTTTCTGAAGTATGTCTACATTTTTTGGCAGACTCCCTTTCTATGTACATATATACAATGGTACCTCCATTCACAAAATTAGTTCTCTCATAATTCTGGTCGCAGAGAGAACTGAACGAGAACCAAAATTCAGTGGCTACATTCAACACTGACTTGAGGAAATTAGTTCCATTGCCATTCAACTAGGTGCCTATATTTACAAGACAATGTGTCTAAGACTGTGAAACATGTAAAAGACAGTGGATATAAGGATCTTTTCCAAGGCTTGGAATTTCTGAATAGTCTTCTAGTTCTACTCCCTCTCTAGCAAGCTTCGCTCCAAACCATCATCTTCTCTGTGGCTGCCAGAGGCACCCTTCCATGCATTGAAGCCAGCAGTACCCAGTTTGTCCTCAATGGTTTAAATGAATTTCTCGGGTCACTTCTCTTGCAAGCCCCTTGTGGTTCTCCACCACATTTCGATCTCATCAATTTCGATGGCTACACAGGCAAGGCAAGATATTCAGTCAGAGAACCTTGCCAAGGGAAAGGCAAAGAAAAAGCACAGAAAGCAAACTGGAGGAATGTGGCAGCCAAACTAACCCAGCCCACCACTGCCTTTCAGGAACAGACAGTGTTGATTTTTTTCTCATGAAAAGAATAAGATCAAGGGCCAGGGATTTAGCTCAGTGGCATAAGTGCATGCCTGGCAAGTGTTAGGTCATGAGTTCAATCCCAGGTACCAAAAAAAAAAAAAAAGAATAAGATCTGCGTTTTTGTACAGAAATCACCTGATTTTTTAAACGATGCAGTCACTCCATTTTTCAAAAACACAAAATGACCTGATGATGTACATGCCGTACAGGCCTTTTCAAACAGTTTCGAAACTGACCTCCTTAAGGCTGCACCCACACTCTGTGTTCTGCCCTCTTCATTTCACTATCGGCCATGTTTGCTGACAATTCCCAAAGGAGTGCACATTTGGATTATAGGTCAATGCCTGGGCCACAGCTGCTCCCCTCCAAGGACTGCACTCAAAGTCATCTCAACTCACAAGCCTCCCTCAACACCTTCAGGGCAAAGGCAGCCAGAGTTTACTCTATCTGTCTCCTTGTCTTTGTTCATATACATACAGACTGTCCTTGACTTTCATATTTTCAGCTTCGGAACAGCCAACACTTTCATGCATTATACATCGACACTCCCAAGTGCCTTTTGTATGCCAAATCCAGACTTTCATACATCAGCAGATCAACGAACATTTTGCACTAATGTGTGGTGGCACTGCCTGACAGCCAAGAGTTCTGTTTGGGCAGTCATGCCATCTTTGTCTGTATGAACAGGCTTCACATAATTATCTGAAATTTTTTTGCTCTTTGCCCTTATTATTTTGCCAAAATGTGTACGAAATGCATGTTGGAAATGCTGATAATAATGATAAAAATCATAGGTTTCATAAGCTTAATACAGTTGAAATAAAGATGAAATCATTAGACATTCCCACTGGGGTACATCTTTAACCCCAATCAGACTCTTATTAGATTTAAACCCAGTCAACTGTGTTTCAATTACAAAGGCAAAAAATAAGATTAAGGACCTTGTATAAAGTGCTGGAAATAAATTGTTGAAATTGTGTGTAAGTGGCAAGGTATAATTAGAGAATGTATCATATATTTTAGCTCTCGAGGATAAAGGAAAACTATATATAACATGTAGGTCTTTTTCTCTTACTTTCACATTATATGTTTAAGGGATGCATGATGTAATGAGCCAATGGGTGTTTGGGGAGCTCTTTCATTGAGAAGTTCAGTTTTTTTTTTGTATACACTGAACTTTTGTGTATTCTTCAAGCACCAGCTATTTCCTTTGCTCCCACACTCACACAACACTGAAGAATGTAAAGGAATCAGGGCTTGTCCTATGTGCATTCAGTGGGTCACTACTGTAGGACCCAGAGTCCTCCACGGTAGGACCATGGAGTCAGGACAATCAAGGTAGGGCAAAGATGGCACAGGGTTTGTGGAGCAAACAGACAAAATTTCAGGCTCTGTGATATAAGAGAAACAACTAAACCATTTGTGGGCATCTAGCCATAGGTAATGTAGTATGTTTCTCACTTTACTTACCTTCATAAAAACTTGTAAAGATCCATGGGAAAATCAATAAAATGAATTCACAGCTTAAGCAATTTACCCTTGACTGAGGACACACACACACACACACACACACACACACGAATAGTTAAGCTCTGTCTGAATACAAAATGAATCTCCTTTTAAAATACAATGTCCTCAATTTATTTAGTGTTGATTGCTGAACAAGCCTTTCATCAAATGATCAACAGAGGTGTGTTCTACTGGTCCATCTTTGAGATCTGCCCTCTGTCCAGCATTATATAACTTTCTTTTCCAGAAGTACTAATGCAGTCGGTTCCATGGATGAGGTATTACAGAGACACATCTTGTTCCCCACCAAATGAGTAGGGATTATTTTTTTAATGGTACTTATTTAACAGAGTTCAAACAAAAAGCTTGCTAAAAGGAATTTCCTTCATTTTCAAGAACAATCTTGCCCTGGTTGCATTTTCACAATTAAGGAGATGGTGAATTTTTCCAATCAAAGAGGTTTTAACAGAGTGACCTACATGAAACTAATGAATAAAGTATGCAACATGGAGGAAAATCAAAATGAAATGTCCTGCCCATGGAGATATTCCATGGGACCACAGCAATTTCCAGTTATGTTCATACTGTATATATGTACACTTAATACACGAATGCATAATTGGAGCCTGTTATTGTAGATGTCTTACTCTTCACTGTGATTTCTCATCACCCTTTCCTCCTTACAGTATGGAAATTAATGTTCACAATTTAATAAATCTTTCTTAAAGTTTCCAAAATCTACCTGTGTAAGCCCATTATGTCTGTCTTATTCTATCTGTATCATTTCATAGGTGCACCCTCCCATTTCTGTTTTGTTTTCCTGCTGTACTGAAATGGACAACTGCCAGAAGATGTGAGATGTACCTACTAAGATTTGCTACTTGTCTACTGTTGCAGACCCAAAGATAAAAATGGATGTTGAATACATCCTAGGAATTTCAAAATCTTTGTCTGTCTACCCGCAAGTCCCAGCCAAGTGTCTGGGCTCCGTGCTGCTCTCCTGGTGCTGTTTTTCAGAGTTAGAATTTGAAGCTTCAGGACTTGGGGAAATGTATGAATGTCATGAATCTACAGGCAACTGAAGGGAATAATCTTTGATGGAAAGAAGTTGTCAAGACCAAAGATATGACCTGAGTAAGTCAACTCTTAAAAAGCAAGAACAGATTCAAAAGTAAAGAGTTTACAAGAAGATGGAGGATGTCTGGATTGTTGTGCTCGTTAATCTTGATGGTTGACTTGACTGGCTTGAGGAAGGCACGCTTTTCGGCATGTGAAAGTGGCTGGTGGGAGTCTGCTCCCTGGCTCCTTCCTCAGGGTCTTTCCCTCCCGGCTACCGTGAGTTGAGCAACACCTCTCTGCTATGCCCTTCCACCGCGATGGTTCTGCCTTGGTGCCAGCTTGCCGTGGACTGAGATATCTAAAACTGTGAGCCAACATAAACCCTTCCCCCTTGCAGTCACATAGGTCAGATATTTTGTGCCAGAAATTAAAAGCTGATAGAGATTTGCTAGATGAGTCCAAGGCTGGGTGTGGCGTGATGTTAGGAAGCATTGATATAAACTACCTTTCACAACTGAGCACTGTTTCATATAACTAAAGGCTGAAATCCTGTTCAGTTCCTTGAGGATCAGATTACTTGATCTCTTTGGAGCCCCGAGAACTTATATGGGAGGCAAAAACCTTACTTGGCCATTCCTCTGTCATGGGCTATAAAGCAGTACTCCTCCCCTAGCCACAACTCTACTTAAGAGTTGCATTGGTAACTCTCCTTCAGCATCTCACCTTTTTAACAGAACTTTCAAGAATCTGGGCTTCTATAGCCTTGTGCGCACTGAATGTCTCCACACATTATGCCACCAACCAAAAACAAATAAATAAAAGACACCTTTTAACTGGTTTCTCTTAATTTTCACCATCGAAGTTCTATATGATTTCTCACTTTATATCTGCTTCTGTATTTCCAACTGGATTAAAGTTTCCTAGAAGAGTCATATTAATATTCCTTTCAATCCTACTGCTTTAGCCAGAGTAGATTGTTCCTAAGTTTTTAGGGTAAATGAATAGCATGTCTTTATTTAGCAAGAGATTACTTTGCAATTACTAAGCACTCAGACTTTAGTTACCTACTGGTGTAGGTGTTTCACTTTAAATAATATAAACAGGATATGTCTTTTAGCATTTTACACCAACTGAACAAAAAATGTTCAGTAAGAAATAAGCATATGATAATTAAATCATATAAGGACAACAGCGAAGTTGTGTCAGAAACTGAATACTGTGGAAGAGGAGTTCCTTCACAGAATATAGTTAGAGGAGCTTACTGAAGAACTGATACTGGCGCTGAAATAAAAGACAAGAAAGTGGAAAGGGAAACTGGGAGGATGCAACAGCAAATATGGAATTTCCAAAGGAACAAACAGAAAGAAGTGTGTTCAAGGAACAGACAGTGACAAGTTCTCCCAGTACAGCTGAAGGGAGAGGAATGGCTGTGTCAGGCTGAATCACTCAGTATCCCATAATTCAGCTACACACATAGGGACCAGATGCATAATTTTCAGGCCCCAGAACAAAATGAAAATGTGGAACGCTTCTGTTTAAAAAAAAGAGAAAAATGCATTTTAAAATATTAATCTATGGCAAACACAATAGGTTTTATTTCCCTACCTCACTTTCAACTTGTCACAGTGTTTGTAATTTGCTGTTCGATGTTTCTCTTTCTTGGGCACAGAGACGCTGCTAGGCCAGCAGCACGTGAGGAGGGCCAGTGTGATGCCCCATCTCATGACAGGGGCTAAGGCCCACTCCTCATCTTCTCGTGTCCTCTGTCCCCTCTGACCATCAGATGATGCAGATCTTGTTACTCAGGAAGACTTAATACTGTTTTCTGAGATGAAAATTCTAGGTTGAAGTGAGTGCAATGTCTTGACTTGTCAAATGCAAAGTATGAGAAATGTAATTTTTGAGGTCTAATAACTCTAAAGAGATTGTGTAGGTTCACCTTCTTCTTAGAGTTAATACTGCACCAATTCTAAATCTAAAGATAGTTAAGAGAAAGCTGGTGAATATCTTCCCATTCTTTTATTTTTTTTTCTCTTACTAAATTCCCAGTTAAATTCCAACACCGTTCTTTAAGCCAGAATTTTCTCATTTAATATTTAATGAGTACCCCCTGCGTGCCAGGCACATACCTGAATACATTAACTCCAAAACTGAAATGCAAAGCATGCCTCAACTAAAACTTAGTGTTTTATGCAGCACAATCTTTTTACAATGACAGTTTCATATTCTCTATGAAACAGGACTTTTTAATTTATTATTTTAAAATGTCTTGAACACTACTGCATCTAAAAGCTCCAACCTTAAGACAGAGGTGCAATTATTCCACATTTATGAAAAAGAAACCAAAGACCAGAGCTCTGAAGTTCTAGTGCTGCTTCACAGCGGTTGACCAAAGTCTCCAGTCAGTGCTGTCTTGCTGGAAAGCCCAAGTTTTTCCATTTATACAATTCTGCCTTCTTTAATGACTCACCCTGCCTCTTATGTCTTAGTCATAAATACAGAAATCTGAACAACTTAAGGATTCCAAAATACTCATTAAAAAAAGATTCTCTTTTTTGTATTTGGTTTCTGAAGAAATGTACTTCAAATTATGTGACATGTCTAAAAGAAATTTTGAATGTGATGTTAGAAAGCAGCTACATTTGCATACAGTGTTGACTATAAATGTAAAACATAAACAATTCCCTGACCTGTTCGTATCAGGCTATTCAAAGAAAGAAATCCATTGCTTAATATTAGTGACTACTTTATTTGAAGGATCACACCTTCCAAAAGCACTCACTGTTGGATGTATGTATTTAGAGAGGTTCATAGATCAAGGCAGTGACTTTCTGAATACATCAAAAGTCTCATAGAATTCCCAAGGATCTCCTGATTAACCCAGTAGGATATTAATTACGAACACATCTGCCATTCTTACTTTTTGTTCTTTTTCTTTAAATAGGAGTAGAATAATTCAGATCTGTACGTTTGATTAGGTGTAGCTAGCAGCACATGATGAGCTAGATTTAGACATATTTATGAAGAATCAGATAAAATGAAACAGTTTACTAGAAAACATGACTTGCGCTGGAGATTGGAATGCTTACATTAAGAGCAAGTTGTTTTATTTTTAAAGCTTAACTTTAAGTGAAACAGCACATGAGGCGGGTGAATGTGAAAGAATAGATAGCTTCATTGTTTCTCAAGAACAAAAGTATTTATAGCCCCTCTGTGACTCATCACAGTGTGGTAAAATATTTGGGATATTACTCATAATTACAAAAAAGGGCACAGAGCAGAATTCTTTGATGTTAGGGTGAGGGACAAGGTGAAAACACTGGTCTGCTACTTGTGACATTTTCATCAGTAAGAAAGCAGACAATTCCTCTACTCTTTGCTTCTTTTCTTTCTCTGCAAAAAAGTGAGTGTAATACATTATTTAAAACAAGGATAATCTGTAGGCTACAAAACAGAAAATATCAAATTAAAAATCAGGCATAGGGAGTCCAAGAAACATAGCATACTGCAATAAACTCCACCTAAATTTATTGAACAATGTAAATATTTTTACAGTGATGAAAAATTGTTTTTGCCAAGCTAAGAAGTTGCTCAGAGCATATACTACTCAATTATTCCTTCTCTTTTCAGCTAAGATGAGCACCAGAAAGAAAGAGACATAATGTAAAAAATGGAGAAAATATTGATAATTGGTAAAAAAACTGAGAAATTCAAAAAGTATTTTTTTCTTTTTGCATAGAAGACTACGTGATTTTAAACAATATCTCATATTAGAAAATAGTTCATTTTACAAGCTTTTCCAATCCTTTTTATTCAGTAAAACACTCTAACATGAAGTGAACCTTCCATAACAGTACCTGTTCTCAGAAAAATTGACAATGAATAATCAATTGATTGAAATAATTTCAATAATATAGAGAAAAAAATGTCAAACTGTAACTTCTCAGAGGCACAATTTTAATGTTACTTCTTATGAAAACTGTGAACTTTTTTGCTTCTTTGATCACTATTGTATATAATCACTATTGCATTTGGTAAACTATATTCTTAATATTTTACTACTAAATACTTCATCTTTCATAAAGATGTATTTGTTGATAATCTTAGACTTTTTACATTTATTCTAAAAATCAGGCTTACATTGATACACACAAAAATCACCTTTGATGGCATGACGTACTAGGTATAGGTGATTCTGAAACATTGTTCTGTGTCTGTCATTGGTGTGGAATTGCTTGAAGAACAGTTATCATGTGTGTAATCAAAATATATTAGGAAACTATAGTTGGTTTCCTTCAAGATGGTGAGTTACTACTGGAGATCAGTTTTATGGCTGAGAATCACAATCCATTTGCTCTAAAGAAACCTGAATTAGATGGATGCCCATTTTAATTTAATCAAAATTGAAAAATTTGAGAGTAACTGAAGCTAAAGAGGTTCTAGAATATTAGAAATGAGGTTCTCAGCCTCGACATTGTTGACATTCTGAGTCTGAGAGTTCTCGCTGTTTGGGGCTGCCCTGTGTACCGTGGAACACACAGCAGTACGCCTGGCTCTACCCCAAGATGTGCATAGCACTAGTGTCAATCACACCCATTTCTGCCAGTCATAAAAATAGAAAGTGTATATTTATTATTATTGAGAGTCTCCCCTGCAGAGTATTTAGGATTTCAGAATGTAGCTAGTTCTTCCCTTTCTGTCATTAACCCCAGTATCCCTTCCAAAATCTACACTAGGATAAATGTTCAGCCTCTCATTCATGATGTGGCAATAACCCTCTGAAATAAGAAAGGAATATTTTGTACAAGTAGAATTAAAGATAGGACCTTCTACTTCCAACCTGAAAGGTTTAAGATAGTCATGATAAATTTAAGAAAGAAAAGAAAAAAAAGAATTGATAGAAAAAATTGGAAGATCATAGTACTAACATGGCTGGGATCCCATGTCTCCCCAGAAAGTTCATTGTGTTGGAGGTTTGACTGCTGAAGAGCTTTGAGGAAGTGATTAGCTTGTGAGTGCTCTAACTTCATCCACAGATTAAGCTATGGGTAAGATCATAATTTGATGGCATTATTGGCGGTGACGGATGCAGGAGATGAGGCCCAGTTGGAGCCAGTGACTCAGGAGATGTGGCCATGGGGTGTGACCTTGGGATATGGCCAGGGGGATTATAATCTGTTCCTTGGCCCCTGCTTCTCTCTCCTCTACCACTGCCCCCTGCTTTTCAGCTTCTGAGAGGTGAGCAGCTCTCCTCCGTCACAACCTTTTGCCATGATGTCTGCAAAAGACAAGGGGGCCGACCAACCATGGACTGAAGCCTCTGAAGCTGGGAACCAAAATAAATCTTTCTTCCTTATAGGTTTTTTTTTTTCAGATAACAGCAACAGAATGATAACAGGAGGACAATATCTAAAAAAGATTTGGGACGGGCTTGTGGAACTTACCAAAAGCATGCAGATTACAAACTTATTAGATTTGTCAAGCAAATACATTACTAGATTGAAAAAGTAGTAAGCCTGCTCACTACTTAAAACAACTATTTTGCCCTCAGCTTCCCAAAAGCAGGAAATGAGCTGAGACAAGGTGCTATAGTTACAGAGGACATATTCTTCAGCCTCCACTTCACACAGGACCACAGACAACAATGGGTAGAGGAATGGAGCAGAATCGTGACCTAATTAAAGAAACTCCCACCCACACTCTACCCACCATTGACTCTCAAGATAGGGACCTTTTATGTGTGATGGTATGAACCGCTGTTTTGAAGAAAACAAAACATTACGGCAACCATTGCTGATTTAATATCATCTTGCTTTAAAGTCCAATCATGCTTTTATTCTTCTATTACCATTGGCTCTATCATGTTGTGTCTTATTGGGATTTTAATATATGTGATAGTATAAACAAAATTTTATGGAAAATGAGATATTATCGTAGCCATTGATCATTTTCTGTTATTCAGTTCAGAATGCCCTATAACTCTTTCATTCTTTTGAATGGCTTTATACTATTTTGTTATGTTTGATATCCTTGTATTTGAAACTATTCTCAATTGTAGCAAAGAAAAAGATATTATGATAGCTACTAATTTCCGGGTGTTCTGTTGTAAAGTGCTGTGTTGCTTATGTTGTTCTGTTCTGATCTGCTTTGTTCTGCCCTCTTTTGTTTTATTCTCTTTAAAATAAAAAAAAATTTTTAAAAAGATAGGGACCTTTACCCTACCTTGAAGCAAGGGGATTGCAAACATGCTATAAACCAAGGACTGTGGACTGTTTCCAGTTCTTTCCCTTTCCTATTAAGAGCAGTCCATTGTTGTGTTTCAGGCAGAGGGTGATACAATTCTCCTTTCAAACTCATAGGATACTGGAAAAAGTGAAGACATAGTTGGATCTAATTCAGATGTGATCATGAGTCCAGCATTCCTGGTCTTTATGTTGGACTCAGTAATTGCACAAATTTTACATTATCTTCTTGGGGAGGGGTTGAGTTTGTTCTGTTAATGAAATGAAAGATGTAAGTTGATATTTTGAGACTAGAAAGTTTTAAGTACCACAAATATTAGCAAATATTTACATGAATTTCTACATTTGCTAACCCTTCTTCCTATTAGATTGGGACTTTATAACTAGCTCTGTGCCCCTCCAAAACACCAATTCTGCTGGTAGCTTTAGAGCACTCCATAACTAGCTCTGTGCTGTAAAGCTTACAGGCTGAGACAATTTAGAGTTCAGTGACTCCTCCAAAACCCTCTGTGGCAATTCTCCTGATGGAAACTCTCCATTAGTTGGGGGTTATATAAAATTGGATGAACCAGGATCTCTGAATTATTCCTTAGAGAAGAAAATTTCTGACTATACCCAGATTTTGTTGTGGTAAGCCATTGAGAGTGGAGGGTAAGTGTCACAGCAGCAGGGACCAGCCTAGCCGTCCTGACACAGCTCCACTCACTGACGGAGATAGAAAGGAAGCCTCTGCTGTAAGCACTTAGCTCGAAAAAGAGCTGACTTCTGATAAAGACGAATCAGAAGTCATAAGGACATTTTTTGTAAAGATGTTGTAGAAAGATCTTGAAATAAAAACTCAGGGGACCCCTATGCTTATTTGCTTTCCAAAAGAATGATATAGCCAAGATGTATGTTCTTCATATTACATTTATTAGCAGTGACAGTATACATTCAGATTCTTGTGGTTTTGATATCACAAGGTCATCCTATCATTGACCACACCATCACATTTCTGCAACCAAATAACACACACCTTACCCAGCTGGCAGCAAGATTGGCACCACCCTGTACTTGTGACTCATGCCTTTGTCTCTCTGGGGGAGCTTATATTTTATGTCTTAAAGGGAGATTACACTACAACACCAAATGAAATTTTTGCTTCCCAATTGTTCTAAATCGCTTTTATTCCCACACTACATATTCCCACCACAACTCACAAAATATTCAGTCTTGTTATATAATTTTAGAAAATCAAAAGCAAGCAAGTATCCTATAGCAAGGTAGAAAAATGCCTAAAATAGTTAACCACAATTTAGTTACAAGCATATTTATATAAATTTGAGCAGGTGTATGTTCCTCCATACAATTATAGTATTGCTTTTGAGTTGGTTTTTGTCCAGGGAACATTTTCACAATAGATTCCTCAGCTGCTTTTGGGAATCTATCTCTAGCTGTACTACTGTCCTCTCAAATTTATCAGGTTCAATACACATGTCCTTCTAAAAGTCTGTTTCCCTCCCACACTTCTAGTGATGTGGACCTCTCCTCCTGCCAGCCATCCATGGCCACTACGCAGAAATATCCTTCAACTCCTATCCCTCTGTCCTATAAGCAAGGTACTAAGTAACTAGCACATTTGTGATTCTATCTAACCCCTTGTCTCCATGTCTATTGCCTCCATTCTCCGTCAGCTTTCATCCTCGATTCTTTAAACCCTCATAAAACTTTCTGAACTTAGCTTTCTATATTCAGTGTTCCCTAACTTCATGCAAACTTCACACCTCTGCCAGATAAAAGTTTTAAATCATAATAGTGGTCATGCCACTTTTTCACTTGGTATCTGTTCATGTTGTCCTATTTCCTACAGTACTAACTCTTCATTTCTTTAATTTAGATTGTTTTTCACGCTAAACGCCTCATGCCTTTCTAATCTTATGTACTGTTTTTCTCTGTATTTAATCAGCTTTCCTGTTGCTGAAACAAATGGCCTTTATCTGAAACTTAGTAGGAGAAAGGTTTGTTTGGCTCACGGAGTCCAAGGTCAGCTGACTCCAAGGCAGGGACAATATGGCACCGGGCATGGTGAAACAAAGCTATTTAGTTCATGGCAGCTGGGAAACAGAGCAGGGGGAATTGTGTCAGAGAGAAAGAGCTAAGAACCCAGATACAGACTACACACACACACTCAGAAGTGTATTTAAATTCCCCCAGGCAGCTCCGGAGCCTTATCCCACTTGTAGGAAGTTGGTTCGTCCATTATTTTATTGACTCTTTTAAACAAATACTTTAGCTATTGTCATTCTCTTTGGCCAAGATTTTCTCACTGATACATTCACTACATCATCACCTTTGAGTGATATGAGTTACTTTTAATTTATATGTTATTTGGTGAGAATAACGGAGGTGTTATAAAATTAAGTGGATGCCATAAGTTGTACACAGATACCATAATCAGTCTGTTATGTATTATTCTGAAGGATTAATTCTGTGTTACCTCTCACCATTTCTTTCTTCTCTACCTTCAATAAAGGCATTTGAAAATTCTCCACATGAATCCACTTGACTTTGACTAGCTACTACCCCCACTCCTCTTACACTGACCACTTCACAGAGGACACAATGTTAAACCAGCTCTGCTTCTGAGTCCCAGCTATTTGGCCCCTGAACATCAGTACTCCAGTACTTCCAGCTATCATTTGCTCAGTTCCTCTGCCATTATATCCATGCCTTGCATCAACTCATTTCTGTCCAATCGAGACCTGCACAGAAATTTTACCTTCATGAATATTTTATTAAATTGATTTAAGTGAAATTCCAGAGAGACTGCAGTTTCCCTCTTGGTTTCTGCACATATGCCAACTTTGGTAAACATAGCTACATATTATCAGTAAAGATGGATATAAAATCAAACTTCAAGGTGAATTATCCACCCTGTGGATGTCTCAAGACAAATTCACACCTCCGCGGCAGATCACAGAACACTAACTTTAAGAAACTGAGTACCTGTAAGCTGGAATGTTGAAATAGCAGTGACTCTTACTTGAAGTATGCCTTGACCTACATTCCAAAACTTTCCTAAGAAAATGAATGAATCCATTTTACTCATGAAAGTTGTGGACGGAGCCTAAGGTTTTGAATATTTCACACCTCTTCTCCTCTCCAGAGATATATGTAATGAACTGCTCTTTTTAAATCAATGTAATGAATGGAAAATAGGAAATGCACATATGTGCTTATGGACATACAACAATAGAACACTTAATTCATATGTCTGCACACTTAGTTCAAGAGAAACTACATGATATAAAGTGGGTGAATGGTGGCCGTTAGTATTCTCATATCTTTCTCTTTGGTTGATCAGATGTTCTAGTTTGCCTTGGTCTAAGGAGACTCCAAAGACATGGGATGCGTAGAAAAGTTGCTCCAAACTGGAACTAGCTCCTTCACAGCCCCTCTGAAGAGAACCTCGATTCTTTGAAAATTCCCATACATAAGTGCCATCTTGCTTTTTAGTCTAGTAAAGTATGGAATCCAGTTATGATTTTTCCTTAAGAACTCTAGAGAATATTATTGAACCTCAGAAGGTTTAGCTTCCCTTTCCAAACTGTTTATTTCTTTTGTCTTTTTATTTTATTTCATTTGTAATTCATGCAGTTTACAATCATCTTGGATTACATGGGCATATTACAGCTTGTTTATTTCCCCTCCCCTCCCGCTCTGGTCCCCATCTCCTCTTTCATACCTGTTGATACTATTTGTCTTAGCACATGTTATGGCTCATAATGTTTACAGCGATGAAGGTTATTAGGTTTCACTGCTTAAGTTTCTGGGGTTCAAGCAGCAACATAGCCAGGGATCTAGTCTTGAGGAATTAAGTGCTCTCTGATATTTGTTACATTAGGTGAAAAACATTTTCTGTTTTTCTGTCTTGTACTTTCTGTCCCAATTCAGTCACAAAATAAGAAGAAAAAAGAGATGAGCAGGAGACTTTGTAAACCTCGGATAGATTCTTCTCCTCACTGAACCACTCCATTTGGCAGTAGTCATTATCCGTAAAAAACATAAAGAGACAACAAAGGAAAATGTACAAGTCTTTTTCAGGAGCTTCTGAAGTGTTGAAAGTGTTTCTATTTAAAAGCACCTGACAGTGATTGGCAGGATCTGAGAAAATCTCCCCAAATGAGCCCCGCCCTCTGAAAATTAGTGCCAGGAGAACAGTAAGTGGCTAACACCCAATTCACTCTTACTGCCATCGAGGGATCATGCTCTAATTTCTACCAATGCCCCCTCTCAAGTGCCACAAAGAGAAGATGAACCAAACATAGACAGATACTGAACCTCCATGTAGGGCTAAGGAGCTTTCCCAGATAGAAAGCTAACATTCTGTTTTAATCGGACAGAACACAAACACAAGGAGACTTGTATTCATTGATTGAGTAATTACTAGCACCCCATTAACCAATGCTTTCCTAAAACTCTGACATTTAAAATAAAAAAAATAGGGCAGGCCTAATTTTAAGTTTTGCAGCTAGGGAATCTAACTTAAAAGTGAGGGAGAACAGAGTTGTATGTATCAACTCAATTTAGTGCAGGCAGAAAAGTAGACTGAAATGGAAATTACAGTGTGAGTTCAGAACACACACAATGAAGCCCATTTACATTTGATGTAATGGATGTTCAGAATATTAATGGTCCATATAACAAAACTTGGGGCTACTGACAGTACAAGTGTTTGAATTTTGAATTTCACCTTTTGAATTTTGCTTTTCACATGGATCTATGAAATCACAAATAACCGTGAAGAAGTTAAACCCATACTTTTAGTAATTGCTCCTCAGGCCCTAAATAAATGTGGTTATGCTTTAATGAGTACAATAGTTTGTGGATGTGATTCTCCTAAGGAATTGCCTTGAAAATTAATTCTAAGTAGAAAAAGTTGATGGTCATCATTATTACTGTGGGGGGAGGGGAGCAAAAAATAGGTCTTTGACTTCTATCATCAGAAGCAAAATATAAATGTGAGAATCATTTATCTCTATCCATCTTAAGGTAGTGATCAAGAAAGCTGCCTTTCTAAGTTGTTTGGTTTGTCAACAAGGCAATAATCCATTTAATCCAAACTTAAAAAGAAATCGCTGGGAAAGAAAGACTTTCCAAGAAAAGGAATAGCAAACATATGGTGAAACTGCTATATTTCAAATGATATATCATAAAATATAATATCTAATCACACATATAGAAAGGAGCCATCCTTTTTCAGTGAAGAGAATTATGTGTATGTACCAAGTCAGTACTTAAAGATACTTCAAAGGTTTTAGAAAGCTATGAAAGTAGCTTAAATGACAGAATACAAATTCAGCTTTGTGACAGATGTTTTCCTTTAAACAGGAATACACCAGAATAAAACGGTGTCTCTTAGATCCTGCCATTGTGACAGTTGGGTTGCAGGTTCTATTTAATACTCAATTTTGAAAAATATTAAAGAACAGCTTGGGCATCTTGGATTCAATGTGAAAATGTGAACAATGCAAACATTCTTCCACTGCCATTACATAACTTTGTTCATTATTGCACAGCAGGTGATATTTGTGTTTTTGTTTCAAATTTTGCTTTCTAACCTGAGCCATGGGCCACCTTCTCCTCCTCTGTAACTCTGCGGGGATTCTTTGGTTTGTACCTTTTGTGTAAACCTATTTGGCATTCTAAATATGGCTCACGGTTGTGGTGTTTTGTATTCCTTGACTTAGTTAAGGAGCTCTCCCATATTAAGGCCTTCAAATTAAAGGTTAGTTTTACCAGCAGGAAAAATCTAAGGGCATTGTTGGTTTGTATCTTTAATAACGAGGTTGGTAATTAATTAATTGTGGAGGGCCTTCCTTGATGATGAACTTTATCATTTTGCAATTCAGATTGCATACTTTGTTCATGAGATGACTCCTCATACACGTGAAGTCAACATAGTTGTTAATATGTATTTGATGCTTTAAAAATGAGTTAACAGAGACGAATTACCAGATTCTCACCTTTATAGCCTGTGATTTCTTAAAAGCAAGGCAGAACTTCTGTGTGGATCAAATTACTGAAGCCACTTGGCTAAGAAATATGACTTCTGAAATGCAGTCAAATTCACTTAAAATTGATCAGTTTTGAAGAAGTACTGTTTTTGCTTGTTACTTTGTTCATTTCGGATGATTTATGTACTGTCTGCATGAAATGTTCCTGGGCTCTGAAACAATACATTCCTTCTTGGAGAGCTCACCAGTTTGAATATTTGTTTTCTGCTTGTTTGTTTGTTAGTTTGTTGGTGGTACTGGGGATTGAAGTCAGGGCCTTAGGCTTGCTAGGCAGCCCTCTACCACTAAGAGTGGAATATTTCCAATATTTCAGACATTACTTTCTTCAGCTCCCTATGATGATCCATACTAAGGGGAGAGAACAGGAAGGTATGTTTTCCTACAGACCCATAAAAATAGCCCAAATATATTTTTCTTTTAGCCATGCATTTCAACATGCATAAACTCTCTGGATGATATTTCTTGCCATTTGGTCCAACTCTACTTCCTGAAGACACTGTATGAAAAGAACTAATCTAATTTAAGAAAGAATCTGTCCCTGGTAAAACAATACACACAAAAATGAAAAAAAAAAAGGAATCATGCAGTTTAGTCAACTTGCTAAAGCTTTGATCTTAGAATCTGGTTTTTAAATAGATAACTTAAACAAAAGTTAGTATCAAAGTCATTTTGATTTCAGTACTTTTCAGGTCAGTTTTGGGGACCTATACATGATATATTTAATTTTATGGTAAATGAACCTTATGCAATCTAAGTATATTTCTTGTATATGCTCTCAGACCACCTAGCATAGTTGCAGGTAAAAATCTTTTTCTTTGGTGATTGAAACTTTTCTTTACAACTGATTTCTATTCTAGCGGTAAATTTCATTTCAAAGTGATTTTCCATAATTTGTCAAAAGGTTTAGATAGATAGGTAGGTAGATAGATAGATAGATAGATAGATGACAGATATGGTTTCTCTGAAGTATGGAAAGGCAAGATACTCTGAAAATAATTCAGAGCACATATCTTCCTTGTATATGGATAGGAAAGTTGCTTTCAGGGACAGAGTTCTGCCCTGCTCTTCCCCTCTGATTTAGATATCCTATTTAAAGAGTAACTGGAATTTTCGAATAACTTTATTTTTATTAAAAAATCATAAACACAAAGTCAAATGCATATCGGCAGTCTCTTTGTGTTAAGGTGGCAGCAAGTACTGGGCCACTTCCCAGCCATGAAACGTACTCAGCTGAGAGGACTATCACCATGAGAGCTGAAAACTATCGCACTAAAATATACTGCATAATCTCATGAACTATTAATACTCCACAGTCTGATTCAATGAGGCTATTACTTTACTGGAAATGAAGGCAAAACTTAAGGAGAAAAGCATAATGAAAGTGCTTACTAATGTAAATATGGCTCATGTTCAGTACTCTAATGCTATTGTTTGTAAGGTCTATGTTAAATATGCCAACGCATATCCCTGAATTCTACATCGATGGTTCTTAAAACAGGTTTCCTGGACCAGCAATTGCAGCATCCCTGAGAACCTATTAGAAATGCAGATTGTCAGACCGATCCAGATCTACCAAGGCAGAGTGGACCCTGCAAACTGGTCTAATAAGTCCCTCCTGGTGATTCTGATGCCCACTCAAGTTTCAGAATGCTCTCCAAAATCATCTTTAAAAGGTGTTGAATTCAAGTATAGACAGTGCCCTAGTATATTTTGTATATGAGAAATGAAAATGTCTTGAATTTATATTGCTTTGCAAGGTACAAAATACTTTCACATGTAGTCACCTTTTGTGAACATTCTCTACTATCATTAGTTGGGCTGTGGAGGTACTTTTACTCTGTAGCACTTTTATTTCACAAGGTAAAGTGGAGTGTAAGAGATGAAGTAAATTCTGTAACCTCACAAACCAGTTAATGCGGGGAATTGGATTCAAATCCAATCTTAAAGCATTAAAACCTGTTTGCTACAACTAAAAAAAGTTGTTCAGAATTCATGGAGACTCCAAAACGTTTAACATTCTAATAAAAAGCATTCTTATTTTAATGTGAAATTTAAGGATGCCTGTTCACAACCACTGTTGTACTTTAAAATTTTATCTCACACTTTCAGCCTGAGTAACTACTCTGACCATAACAATATGCTATGAATTAATTATTGTTACTCTTCTATTACCTTGTTTTGAAATTGTTTTCTTTTGTATAATAAAAATATTTTAAAATGAAAAATAAATCATAATAACCATTCAAATACATTAAAAATCTATCACTCTATATATCTATAATAAGTAGATATTAAAATTAAGCTCTATCTCTAATCAAAATCAAGTTAAATAAATTCTAAAACTAGTCACATCCCACTTAAAAAGTTTTCTCCAATAAGTAGAACGATCATTCATATTTGCTCTGGTTTTAAAAAGCAGTCAGTGGATCCAGAGAATTCAAAGAGTTTGGAGAATTCTTTTTTCATAATAGCATAAAAAAGAAAAAGCTTATATTTATAAAAGTTGACAATAATTTTCAAATATCAATTCTCCTATTTATCATCTGAGTTTTCATCTCAGTTTGCTGTGTGAAAATCTCTGTTTCCCGGGTGGAAGGCAGGCCTAAGGCTCTGTGTCTGCTTCAAGTCGTCCTTCTCTGAAGTGACAAGGAAGTCTTCCGCGGACCTGCTTCTGACAACTCAGGAAGGGCATCTCCTCCAGACTTTAAGAGTCAGGATGACTTGTTCTAGTTGTTTTTCTCATGACCTGCTCCCTCTTTAGGGACTGTTTCATTTCAAAAGACAAATTTAAGGATTTAAGAAAGTTGACACAGTTTCCATTCAGATTGATACCACTTGAGACATAGGCATAAATAGTGTTTACTCAGTAAAGCTAGTATAACACAGAATCTGTGAGAATGTCTGACAGCTATAGAAAGATCGGAGCAAAATGCTGGGGAAAACACTTTTCAGGGTCCTGCGGATGTTCTCAGATCCAATGGCATTTTGGGGGTGGGGTTGGGGGAAGATGTGAGATGTTTCTTTGACTGACGCAGGAGGACAATTAGAAATTTTACCTCAGGATCCCTCAGACAAGCATCTGAGAAGGTATTGTTGCAGATTAAAGTAGCCCATAGGACTAGCTTATCATCTGTCCTTTTGATACTGTTAGTTTTTTAAAGAACACTTTACTTGCTAAGTACTTCTCCAAAGCGATCACTCATCACTGAATAAGTGGCTAGGCGTGCTCTCCTTGTGCTATTTCTTCTCCAACTGGCGTTCAAGGATGCCCATCCCGATGAACTATGAAAACGTCCTTTTTCTTTTTAGTCTGTTCATCACTCACATGTGAGGAAAAAAATCATAGCGATGTATTCACTGCCTTAAATCTGATAACAAGCGATTACAGCTGCAAAAGAATACCTTACCAGGAAGTCTGAACAAACATGGGGCATTACCTTGAAGACACAGAACACAGGGACAGTGGCCTAGCCCAGCTCTTCTTTCAGGAGGCATCAGTGGAATCACTGACTCACTGGAGCCATGTACCACTGAGATAAGATGGGGCATCTCATTCCAGTGAGAAAGACTATTTTATCATTAAAAAGACTTAAAATTGTGTTAAAATATGAATGCAATTGATTTTGTTTGATTTTATTACTGTTTTAAATTCTTCATGGATGTGGATCTCTATTACTTGCTTATGATGACTGTATGCACCGACCACTCTACACACACTGCAGTTGACATCTAGAGTACACAATGCAGTCGAAGACTTGCATGGGGCCTCAGTAGACAGGACCCACCATGAAGAGATGATCCCACCATCGGAAAGCAAGCTTCACAATCCAGGTGTGTAGATACCTTTAAATACCAAACGTAAAGATAGGAGGGATATAGTGAAAGAAATTAGAAAAACAGGCTGATAATTCCAGTCCGGTGTATTTGTCTTCAATACACTACCACTTTTTTGTTTCACTCGCCTCTCAATGATTTCACTGATAACTTAGAAACCTTGTGAAGGTAGCTAAGTTTTTCATAGAGAAATATCTATGGTAAGCAGAGAGACTGAAAGAATTTTCTGTTGATGATTTTCTACTAGGAGTACCCATATTAACTCAGGAATAGATGAACAGATGGGTGAATAGATGCATGCATGGATGGATGGATGGATAACTAGCCAGATGATTGATTGATTGATTGATTGATAGGTTGATTGATTTCTGGGCAGGCAGAGACATAACAAGGTACATGTAGCTGTGTATATGTATATGCATGTGTGTATCTTCTGAAGAAACCTAGGAATGCTATAGTAGAAATGCCCATGTCTATTACTCATAACTTCACCTAAAATACAAAATGACCTTTAAGTCCAGAAAGAAAGAACTTTCACTCTTAAATTAAAATGCAAAAAACTGAATGCATTCTCCATTGAGTATAAATCTGGAACAAATAATACAGCAACACAGACAGTAATAACAATCATTTTAACACATAAATTTAAGAATGACTAAAGCCATTCTAAAAAAAATACATAGGTAATTTAAACTGAAAAAATGAAATATTCAACTCTATAGAAAAATAACAACTAAACTAAGAAAAATTATAAATTCACAATGCAGAAACAATTATTGTTATATTTGATTCAGACACAAATCATCAATGGATACTAAAAGTAGAGGGTGAATATTTGATGAGACAAGATATTTACGAAGTCTCAAATATCTTCCCCACAACATACTTATTAATTATGAAGGGGAAAATAATAACTTTATTGGAGAAGCCTGGCAGACATAACCTTAACCAAATGATCAAAGTTGATTTACCAGTAATGGCACAAATGGACATCTTGGTCCTCCTGAGAGGGACAAGGCATCACTCCTGTGGTATTCCTGCTAAAAATGCATAACCTGAACCTAACCATTAAGAAATATCAGACAACTTGAAAATTGAGGACCACGTTCCAAAGTAGCTGATCTGTACTTGTCAAAAATGTCAAGGTCATGAGAGACAGACTGAAGAACTGTCCCAGAGTAAAGAGGAAAAAGACATACAACAACTAAATACAGCTTTGGTCTTGGACCAGAAAACAAGATTATTTTTGCAATAAAGGACATTATGAGAATACATGAAAAAATTTTATTTTTTTACTGTTGTGTATCATATATTTTATTGCAATATACTATAATATTGTATCAAAGTGAATTTCTTGACTTACATTATGAAACCCTTATTGTATAAAAGAACTTTTTCTAAAAGAAATACACACAGAGGCACTTAGATGTAAAAAGATGACAAGCACCTATACTTACCCATTTAAGGGAGATCTATGAGGATGAGGGTACCGAGGGAATCTAGAGTAAGGTTAATTAATTGTACCATTTTTTCATCAATTTTGTTATTATTAAGCTATTTCAAAATAGTTTAAAAAAAGGAACAAGATGGTGGAAATGTAGAAAGTGGCATAGAAAATTGAGCTGGGGTTTTAACTAATAATCTCAAGAGATCATGGTGTACTTGTCAGTTTTCACAGGGAAGCAGGAACAAATGATATTTACTTGTCTCTGGGGATTATCTTCATAATCCACAGAATGGGCACCTACTGGATAATGCAAAAGAACTATTGAATTCTACAATGAAAACTGATAGTAAAAAAATATCGTGTTAGTTAAAATGTATTGAGTTTTTAAACCTAAACTAATAACAGCTCAGCATACTGAAGGACACATCTAAAGTTATCTGGGAAAGCAACCATCATCCAAACTGCTGAAACAAAAGTAAACCTACCCTTAACGAGTTGAGAGAGACCACAGCACCAAGGAAAGAAACCTAGGTGGTTATTAGAAGACCACATGTTTTACTTATCTTCAAAAACATAGATCCTGGAAAGAAGAAAAACATCAAGTTTGATATTATACAAACCAAATTCCTGAACCAATTAAAATCTTCACATATGTTGATCATGAATTTTAAAATTTTTTATTTTAAAGAGAAAAAGAGCAGAAAAATCAAGAATCACATGATTAAAAACAACAAAATTAAAATGACAACAACAACAACAAAAAACAATGATACTATAGGATTTCAAAACAAGATGATAGGAATTTAACAATGATTGTTATTTATATATTGTTATACTCAAAGTAATTGCTCCAGCTGCCAGATACAGGCATGCAAGGTTGATCAAATAATAACATTTCCCTCTGAGCAGTTTCTTTCCCTTTTGCTATATCTATTGTAACTTTTGGATCTTATTTATTCTTTCAGTTTTTACATCAATCATGCAAGATAAATAACCATACTACTAAGTTTTTGTTAGTTCATCAAACAGAATGGTTTGTCCTGTCACTGTTTGGTTGTTCACTTTTTATGCTTTGATTTTATGACTTAAGCAACTACTTCTAAAATAACAATACGTAATGTATCAACTAGTGATTTCTTACCGTTTTTTTATGTATTATTTTTACCCATTTTTATGCTTTGCTTGTTTTCCTCTAAATAAAAAATAAAAATAAAAAAAATAAAAAAGAAGAAACTGTTGCAAGGATCACTTAACTCAAACCAAATTAACTTTATTTCTTTTTCTGAGAATCTTGCTAGACAGGCAAGTCGGTATGAAATACACTCACAGGTTATCTTTTGCTATGGGGAAACCGTTTGATACATTTTGCAACAAATCATCACAAATAAGGTTTAAGGACAAGGACTGATCCCTGCTTTCTAAAACAGTTGACATGAAGTGAATTTAAATGTTTTAGATCATTGTTCCAAAGTTCAAACTGATGGATATGCCATAGTACTGTAACAAATTCCATTCCACTTGGAAAGTGTATGATTGAAAGGTAAATAGACCAAATGTATCAAAAATGGATTCAAAATTGCACTAGACAAGCACAAGTGCAAATATTCTAAACGTTATTACTGACTGAAGAAAATAAGGCTACTAGCTCCACAAACTTTACCAAACCTATTTTAAAATATAGAAAATTGTTTACAGAAAATATGCAAATAAATTATATGACCAGCATATAGAGATGGGCATTGCTGATAGTCATTCATTCATGTTCATTTTATAGACTGTTTGTCTGGGAAGCGCTCAAGATGGTCGGCTAAAAAATGAAAAAAGTAGAAACACTTGAATTCATAAAAGCTGCAACTCAGATGTAAGTTAATACTTTATTTTATTATCCTAAGATTACTATCATTTCACTGCAATTTTTAAATGGTAGTAAATAACTGTTTAATGTTCCATTGATTGCATTCATGGTTAATGTAGCCATTTTCCTATTGTCTTTGTCCACCTATTTTCAAATTTTATTATCGTAAATAATCTTAAACAGTTTTCTGCATATACAATTAACACATTTTTTTTCTTTAGGTCCTGAATATATGATCCAGGGAATCATATATTGTCCAACAGACTTCTGTTATTATTGTAACTACTTATATCCAAATATGTAATAAAAATACATCTAGTGTCTATGCCATGGATTCCAAGTTAAAATTTAAAATAAACTAATCAACATCTGGCAATTTGGTGGGTAAAAAGGTTATGTTTTTTGAGGTCTTGTTTTGCATATTTTATTAAAATTGAGGAGTGAATTTTTATACAGTTATGGCATATTTCCAGTTACTTTTTTGTGAATCATCCTGTTTTTAATTTCTCTTTGATAAGTGAAATGTTTGACTTGCTTAAATTGTTTATAAGCACATGGAAAGTACAAAAAGCAAGTTGAAGTCTCCTGTGAGCACACACACACAAGCACACACTACAAACACAAGACACATAATAGAGAGTTTTGGACCTTATTGTGCTGCCACTTGACTTCAAAATCCAAAGTTTTCAGGTAAGGTAAATAATGCCCACAGAAATACATAAAAGGAAAAAAAAGCTCATTTTTATTTTAAAATTTTTATATTAAGAAAAGGCATGTGTTCACATGTGGGAGACAACAGTTTTACTACTCTTTAAATGTGAAAAGGCCCACTCACGTTGGGATGGACATTTTAGGAGGATGTGAACATACAAGGCTTTTCTGGAGGAAAGTGATCAGAAACAGAATTGAGTTTAAAATATTGTTTCAGGTCAAGTAGCAATGAAGATATTTATATTTGCAAAGTAGCAATGAAGATATTTATATTTGCAACTGTTCTTTCGTTGCAACTTTTATCAGGAAGGTAATGTATATCCCAGTAGACTAATTTTGCGATGCTCTAGCCTGTAGTCTAGAGCTTTGATTCAGAACAGGATTTTAACAAAGGATCATTGAGTGCGTGTCTGAATAGTGAATGACTGAATAACCAGATAAATCACCAAATGAGCCAAGATCAATGAGGAGAAGTCCCAGGAGATGCTTTTAATCACTTTTGTAATCACAAGACTTTCCCAAAAAGATGGGGCTGCCTCAAACACCATAAATCACCCCAAATTTTAGGGCATCTACCTGTATAGAGAAGAAAATCAGGAGGTGAAGGTAAAATTTAGCATTTAGCCGAATACTCAGGAAGGCTGCCCTCAATTCTTAAATTGTATAAGAGAAGGAAACTATTGTATATAATTAGAAATTTACAAAGAAATGAATAGAATAAAATGGAAAGAAAATCCAATAATTTCAAGGCAGAGATGGGGAGGTTGAAGAAGGACTGGGGTAAAAGCTGAGCACTGAGGATATATTTTAAATGAGAAATTTGGGTGTCAGAAGCTCCAATTTGAAATGTCTTTTACAGTAATTTAGATCAGTTTATGTCACTTTTTGCATTTTAGAACAGAGTCATAAATTTGAACGTGATACTTCGCCAAAATGTTGAATGACTAGAACATGTTAGTGAAGTACATTTCATTCATATTCAGATTTTTCAGGGTTGGGTAGGCAATAGAAAAGCCCTCTATAAGTATAAGACAGTGTTCCATTATCATAAGTATTTGCCACTTGAACATGGCTAGCTCGCTAGAATCAGCGATTCTAGAAAATAGGCATAATGAGGAGAAGAATCTTCCCCCAAACTTTTATACCTAATACATTAACTGCAACCATATTTCCAGCCAAATTAATCAAACAGATATATAAACTATTTAAGACGTTTGAGTGGGAGAGCCAGAGCCACTCTTTCTAGGCTCAGTCTGCCAAAAACCATTGGAGGCGTCTCTATTTCTAATATTAGATACTACAATTGGACCTCCGCCTCCTGCCTCCAGATAGCTCCTCAGTAGGGCCGGCTCTCAGCTTATGTGAAGATAGAGGAGAACAGGATTTGTGACATTCTGGGATCTTGCCAGATTTCAGTGGGTGGTAGGACCAAGGCTGAAGGCCAAGTGACAAATCCAGGAGATAGCTGCACAAAACATACCCTCATGCTTTTGTTGAAGAAAGTGTTACATTATTTTTTTTTTTCTGAGTGTGGGGGTAGGGAGGGATAAGCTACTTTTTGAAAGTGTCTCTCCAAGAAAAATAATTCCAAGTTGAGGCTGGTATACTGTGAGGGGGGGAAAAAAAACTAAAATAAAAAGCTTAGCTGTAGTTCATTAACTTTAATTGGTTTTTGTTGCCTCTCCTCAGGTTTCCTGGATCTTTCAGCCATCTCCTCCCCCAACTCTCTGCTTCCCCTTTTTCTACCTCTCGCCTCCTCCCCCTCCAATCTGGCTTTCCCTCCTTCCTGGCAGCATTTTTAGCTTTAATTTGATAGTAAAAAACTGCATCCAAAGTTACAAAATTCTTCAGATTCAACTTCTTTGGAAGAAAAAGGAAGTTTTAGAAAATGAATAGCTATCCCAGCTCATAACCAGGGCTTCTCCAAAGGTGCCAATCCCAGCATGTGGCAAGTGCGCGGGGACAGTGAGCAGGACAGTGTGCCTGCCTGAAGTCACTGCTTCACTTGCAGATCATTTATACAGCACCTAGCTGGTGTAGACACAGCTGGGTCCTGGAGGCTTGCAGGGAGCAAATCGAAGTCCCCGTTCTTGTGAAACTTACAGTTACTGAAAAGGCAGACACAAATAAATGAACATACCAGTATGTTAAAAATGGTAGCGATAATTGCTATGAGAAAAAAAAAACCACAAAGCAGAGAGAAGGAACCCAGAATGGTGCGTGTCTTACACAGTCTGGTCAACAAAGTCTTCTGTAGGAAGTGGTTCCTGGGAAGACACCGAAAGAGTGTGAGAATATAAACCACACGTCCTTCTTAGGGTGAACCTTGCACATAAGGGAGTAGCACAACAGAAAAAAACACCAGTCTATCTGGAGAGCAATAAATAAGTGCGACCTGGGAGAAAATGAGGACAGTAAATGAAAGAAAAAATAATACAATGACTAACTTTTACACTCAGCTCCCATATCTGGAGATTCATCTGTGTCCAATAGAATTCTGTAATCATCACTAACCTATCGTTATAAACAATCGCTGTATTATACATGCCTGTGCATTCAATTTTGAAACACTAAGCTATTTAAATTCCTCCTCCTAACTGCTTACTGCCATTATCACGGAACTGTAGCTATTGTACAGCCTTAATTCAAAACTGAGGTGCAAACAGTCTAGGTGCGAGGTAAAAAGGAAGAAAGGAGGGTGGGGATGGAGCTCCTGGTAGAGCCCTGGGCTGTCACGTAGGAGGACTGGGTTTGATCTCCAGCACTGAAAAAAAAAAAAACTTAAACTTAAAATGGGCTGGAAGATTGAAATCTACACCTAGTCAAGATAGTTCATCCCTGGGTACCACAGTGGGCCCACACATCTGAATTTAGCTCTTTTATTCCTGCTATATCCCACATGGTTGGAGACATGTTAATCCAACATGGTCCTTAACGACTTGCACACTCACACACACACACCTATGTACTCAAATAAAAATATGTGTGTGACGTGTGTGCCCAGTACGCCAAGCTCATAAAAATGTGAGTGGTTGCATTTTATCAGCCATGGTTGATATTTTAAATGTAGTTTCAGAAAATGTAAGCACCTACCTGTTTTAGATCCACTTAGAACTCCTCAGAGATTTCTTCCAAACCAAAGGAAAAAAAAAAGGAATACTAAATTGCTTTTAGGTCCACTGGATGATTTCCATTAGCCTTGACTTATTTTAAGCCTAAGGCACACGCAAGTGCTAATTTCATCACTAATGTGGTCCAACTTGATCTACTCAGGCAGAATTGCACCTAAACCTCAGACTTAATTCAACACTTCCTAATGGAAGTGTGAGTCAAATTTGGGAAAGGAAAAAAAATAGAGTTGAAGGGAACAAAACACTGAAGTAATGATTAGCCCAGGAACCAAGAGAACTAGTTCCAATATATGACCATAGGAAAGTTATTTTGCTTCTCTGGATTTCAGCCTCCTCGTTTTCACAATGAGAGCATGTTAATTTAAGATTTTTGAGGACTAAGTTTCTAAATGCTGTCATTAAGCTTCAAGCAGAGTCAAAGATTTAGTAATGCCATATTAAACACAATGCTGATCAAAAGTGACAGTTCTTCTGTGTGAAAGACAGGTTTGATGTAAGACTAACTGGAAAAAGAAGAGCAAAATGAGGAGCGGTTTTTGAAATGAAGAAACATGGAAGGCTAGGGAAATGCAGCTAAAACCAAATCTGTAGCTCAACATAATAATGTAGAGATTCAAATTACTCATTGAATACTGAGAATAGAACAAAGAAGTGGAAGTCAACACTTGAGCAATGAAGAAATCCTATTCATCATAGCACAGTGAAATGAGACATGTTTAACAAGAAATCACAAATAGTATGACCAGGGGGATCTAGGACTTGTGTTGAGTTAAGGGCTGAATGACTGTGGACTCCCCAGTTCCTGAGTTGAAGCCCTAATCCCTAATAATGGTACTAAGAGATGGGTCTTTGAGGGAATAATTTGGTTTAGATGAGGTCATGATTATGGAGCCTCATAATAAGATTAATGTCCTTATAAGAAGAAGAAGAAAAAAATTAAGTCTCTCTTTGTCATTGGAAAGTGCAACAAGAAGTTAACAGTTACAAGCCAAGAAGAGGCACCTCACTGAGACCCAAACCTGCCAGCACACTGACCTGGCCCAGCCCCAATAACTGTTTAGGCCATGGTATTTCACTACAGCAGCCCAAGATAAAACACGTTTGTTGCCACGTTTTGTAATGAGCAGTTGGATCAGAGGTTATTCACTGAATGAGTAGAAACCCGGAGAAGTGTATTTATTTAGAGAAATGCTGTTTTTGCAAAATCCAGCTTTGCTAGAGTTTGGATCTGGAGTGTCTCCAAAAGCTATGTGTTTGAGGTGTGAGCCCCAGTATGGGAACAGACACTTTCAGAGGTGGAGCAAAGTGGGAGCTCTCTGGGACTTTGGCATCCTGCCCCCAGAAGGGACTATGGGACCAAAAAGATGTTGAGAAGGAACTTCAAGAAGGCGGCACTACAAGGGCTTCCCCATTTTGTTTCTTACATTTAACATGGGGTCCTACAGCCCCTCCCAAGAGAGAAACACAGAAGGATATTTTGTTCTTACAATGAAAGAGGGCCAGAAATCGGGCAGGAAGACACTGGGCTTAGCAGACTGCAGGGCTTGCAAGGCCACTGTCCCTTCCCTAACCCATAACAAATGAAGTCTTACAGCTATTCTACCCACAGCCGAAGATAGACTAGAAATGGTTTCTTAGATCAAGGCTTTTAAAAAATTGGGTAATTGATCACATATTTCTTACATAATCTTCCATCTACCCTTTCTGAAAATCTGTGTCCTGTAGAATTCTCCTCTTCTTAACCTCCTTGGTCATATGGAACCTAGAACTTACTCAAAATCTAGGTCACTTGTCAGGAAAAAAAAAAATCCCAAACTCCTATTAACAGCAGATGTGATCTTTTTTTTTTATTTCTTTATTTCCTCAATCTTATCATTCTTTGTTATAGTTGCAATTTAATAGTTTCCAAGATAAAAGATCTCCATCTCCAGGAAGGAATTTTGGATCATTTTCTTGGCAAAGGAGATGGAATAATAAAGGTGAGTGAGCGCACTCAGAGGCCACTTGGAACATCTGATATCCCAAGATGCAAGTGGCCTTCTCTTCTGTGCAACAGGGCGGTGTGCCATGGAACCTGTGCGCACATTATTGTCGTCCCCGAAGAGGCACGTCTGTGTATAAATGAAAAGGCTTAGAAGAATAAACTGCCAAAATGGTATTTTCAAAAGAAGATAGAATTCGTGTGTCATCGTGACTATCTACAGCAACACACAGGGACCAAAGCGATCGCCCTGCACCTACCCCTTCAGCAACTCTGAGCAACGCCCCGGTCATAAAGGTGCTTGGGCAGATTTGTCAATCATCTCACTTGAGAGAAATGATTTGCTCTTCCTAGGCACTTCAAAGACGCAAAGGAAGTAAGAACCAGTTAGGCTGGGATGAGATTAAAAGAAGAAAGTAACTTTCCACTGGCTATATTCCTTCTCTTCCTGTGTTTATGTATGTTTTCCTGCTCCGTTAGGTTTAGAGCCAGCATCATTTAGACTTTGATGACTGAGGATTTCTTGGTCCCCGACATTACCATTGAAAATGTGAAACTATCTTCATCCAGCAGTTACAATGCACAGGTGGTGAGAAGAAGAGGTTGAACCGATGGACTGTGTACCGCAGAATATGCCCGGGCAACAATTCAGTCTTTTTTCTTCATTATTTGTACCTTGGAGGGACCACAGGACTGAGCTCAGTGTTTTCTCGCTGACCTGCAACCCAGGCCACCCCACCACCACCACCACTTTTTTCTGAGATAGAGGCTCATTGAGTTTCTAAATTGCCCAAGCTGATCTCATACTAGTTATCCTCCTGCCTCAGCCTACTAAAGTGCTGGGATTACAAGCATGCAAGACCATTATTCACCTGATAAAAATAAAAATTTTAGTTAATTAATTATAGGTGATAATTAATAGTGAAAGAATTGAGAAATGGATGCATATACATCCCCATTGCTCTGGAAAACCATGTCCCAGTGTCTGAAACCAGCCACACATTTCTAGAGAGAACAGGAGATTAAAAAGGGGGGCATAACAATCTAAGACTCGACAGAGTTCACTTTACCCGGACTCACTGGCCAAAGCATGGTTGAGGGTGGCAGGAACAGTGGACCTGGACCTCTGTGACATGGGTGAGAGGGCAGGGGCTGACCTAGTTGCTAGGGGAAAAGTATGTTTATCCAAACTGGAATATTTCTGACTTACCAAACATCAAGAATGTCAAGTACCTTCTTGGCACTAATGGTGCCAAGAGCCTGGTCTTAAATCTCCACACATGACTCTGATTTTTTTTTGTCCTATGCTTAGATATTATGGAGAGAACACAGGTCAGGAGGTTCTCAGGTAAAGTGATGACAAGGAAGACTCAAGATGGCTGCACCTGGGTTAGGCTGGGCCCTTACACCCACACACACATATGCATGTGTCCAGGTAGAGATGAGTATGTGTATGTGACAGTGCCTAGCCTGGTGCTCAGAGACAGCATGCATGCAAATGCTCCTGGGAAACTGCTGCTGCTCCATCAGTGCCTGCTCCATGCTCGTTCCAGCAGCCCTAGAGGCAACAAATCTTGCTGGATGAGTGTCTAAAGTAAAAACGTGCTACTTGTTATGGCTATTGCTTGTGATCAAAAGAGCCTGGCCATTAGACCCAGGCTCAAAATTCAAATCTTCCAAAACTCAAGGTACTAAAATTTGCTGTATCTTCAACCCATGTCTATAAAAAGGACTAACACATACTTCATAATGCTGTCCGGAGGTCTGGGTAAGATAGTCATAGTAAAACCAAAACCTGTCTATCCTGGAGCAGAGGTTTAATTGCTCACTCTTTTTCCTTTCTGTCCTTGCACACAGATAGCTGAGTATCTATCTGAAGGTGCCATGGCTTTTATTTTCAAGATGCTATTGTAAGTGTAGTACATTACAACATTCAGGGGCACAGATCAGTTATGAGTTAATCAGTGGCATTTTTTATATTCTCATTTATTCTCTGCACCAGATTTAAGTCTAGAATTCCTGGACTCCTTGGAGTTCTAGGGCAGAAAATAATATCACCGAAGAGGCTATCCTCCAGCCCCAGGCCTGTAGTCCTCCTCCCCAGCTACGCTTTTCACTAAGAGGGTCTGTGGGCTCCTGTGTGGGGACACCTTAGACAGCAAGCCCGAGTTGCACATCCATTTCCTCTATTGCTCACACCCGGTGGGGCTCAGATGCACAGACTCAGGAGGTAACCCCTAGTCCAGAAATGGACTGGAACCCTTTGGGCGTAGGCACCGCCATAAGGTTTGGAAAGGAAGACACTAGGACTCTGGATTGCACATTGCTTTGACTACATGTGTTTCTCTGCAGCAGAAGTAGGGCCAGAGACCTCAGTGGGGGCCCCTCTTACAATTATCATGCCAGAGATGTCCACAGAAGGCCAGAGGCTCTCTGAATGGGGAAGAGCAGCTCTTCTCAGGAATGGGGAGTTTTCAGAGAAAAGATGGCATTTGAGCCTGGATCTCACAGCACGAGTGGGCGTTTACTGTGCAAAGAAAGGAAGGAAGGGCACTCCAGGAAAAGAAACAGCATCTGGGACATGGCAGAGTTTGAAAGAGTGGCATATTCAGGAATGAGTGAGACATTGCTCGTGGCTGAAACGTAGGGGGCATGTGGGAGATGAGATTTAGGTGGCAAGGAAAGATGGGGACGTTTTGTTGATGGTGAGTGTTGCTCTCCCAGAGCTCTTCGGGGTGACAGGATGGTGGCATAGGGCACTCCAGGTCAGAAAAGATTGGAAGGGGTGGCGGTAAACTGTTTGCTGTAATATTTTTTCTGGCTATTAGCGATGCTTCCTCTGAACCCTGCTGCTGTTTGTGGACAACCCCACATACGTAGTGTTGGACAATCTTCCTCGCTAACGGCCCAGCTGTGAATCATCACGGCAGACTTCAACTCAGTCATTGAAATGTTCCCCCCATTTCTCCCAAGCGCTTTGGGCAGTTTTAGAGACTCCAAAAGTGTTTATTCCCAGCTCCGTTCCCAAGAAGAGACTGCCTAGGACGTCATAGAGAGCAAGGTGTGGGTGAGCTCCTAAAGCAGGTGCCAAAGGGGCCCGGGAGGCACTGCTCTGCCTCCCACAATGCCCTGCAGTGCTGGCTTCAGGGATGCTCTCTGTGTCACTCCTGCTCTTTGGGCCCGCCAATCTGCCACCATCCAGTGACTGTGAAATAGTAAAATAACAGTGATGAAAAAAAAAAAAACACAAGCAGAACAAAGCTAGCAGACAATAATAAGTCAGATATAGCTGCATTATTAAAGATTGCCCTCAGTTTAACAGAACTATTTCTGTTTCAGCAACTTGAGATATATATATATATATATATATATATATATATATATATATATATGATTGAAACTGCTAAATAAAAATGAAGAAAAAATCTTTTTTTAAAGCAAAATATTCTTTCAGGTATACAATAATCAAAACTATATAGCTTTAAGGAAGTGATTTTTAAATATAATCTTTTTCTTTCAATTTTGTAAACATACTAAGGATATTTCTCATAACTTTAAAAAAAATTTTTAATCCTCCATTTTTTGGCTTCTAATTAAATCAAGGGTTTTTCCCCCTTCAGTAAAAGCATATTTTTGAAAGACCTCAGTTATTTGCTCTTCCTAAATGTTTCCCATTGCAAGGGTTAGAGGTGATAAATCACATTCGCTTTGTCTCCTACGGTTTCATCTAGCACATTGGCAACTCCCCTCTTGCCCCCCTGTGCACACCCCCTGCGTAGTAGCTGCATATGGGACACCGTAAAGGCTGTGGAATAAGTGACACTATTAGCACAGTGTGGTGGCTTTGATGTGTAGCTCTCGGCAGGGTTGCCAGAAGAGTGACAGACTCCCGCGCTAATGCAAAGACTATTTCTCATTTACGCGGTTCACTTCTAATAGTCTTATATTACCACCAGTGGCATAAAGCACACCAATATCATGGCTGAGAAATCTCACATGCTTGGGCTTAGCTTACTATTTTGTATGCCAGATTATTCCATGTGGCAAGTTCTTTATTAAATGAAAATATGCAAAAGTATAATGGGTCTCAAAATGATGCCAATCTTTTTGTCTTAATTCAAATTTTTAAAAAATGTTATTTCCCATACCACTGTCCTATACCAGGGAATGGATGTGTGGAAACTCAATTTTCTTGTGAAATTTTAAGGTAATGCTGTTCTAATACCCTTGCATATGGTAGCATTCCCCAAATTTAGTTTTGCCAGTTGCTAAACCTCAAACAAAATACTATTCCCAAACAATCACAAAAACAATTTAATGAATAATTTTATATCTAAAAAGGTGCCATACAATAATGAAAATTGCAACAAAAAAGAGGAGGATCAAAGGCACTCAGAAAAATAGAGAGGATTTCATTGCCTGAATGAAGGGCGAGTTAACCAATGAGCAGATAACCAGTAGGTATAAAGCTGTAGCCAAACTACCTATAAATGTGGGAGCATTTTATGTGTAAGAAGCTGTTAAAGGGGACTTAAAAGAACAAAAAGTACCATTTGTTCCCCTAATTAACTTTGAAGAGTCTAATTAAGGGCAACATAAAAGCCTAAAAATGCTGGTTATTAAGTATGTACTTTAACTTGATCAGTGAGATGGTATTCTTGTAAACAAAGATGCTAATTTCACCCAGCCCAAAATAAACCAATCTGCAAATATCTCACAACATAATCATGCAGTACCTTGGGAGCAGAATCCCCATCTAGTGCAGGCTGCCTCTAGAGGTTACTGATTCTAGGCATTAATGACACTCAATTTGAAGATGCAGTAGAGGATAAAGAACATCCGGGTAATGTGATCTGAATGTGGACACTTCTGAGTCTCCTTTTTGTTGTGTTCAACTTAACCTCAATAGCTCTATGAGTTGATCATTTTGATTGGAAGCAGGTAGAACTTTATCTCTGAAATGGACACAAATAAAAAAGAGTTCAAGAACATTTATACCTGAATCAAACAGCACATCACTACTATTTAAGTGTAAGTTAGTATTAGTCCATAAATTTAAACTTTGCTCTTGATTCAACAATGTCATGTAGGTTTTAGCATTCGAATAGATTTAGGTAAAAATATTTCCTTTGACAGAAGAAACCTATCCTTTATATAAAAATAGTTGTAATATTAGAATAATATGATAAATTTTATTTTTATCTAAGTTCCCTAGAGTTTCTGTAAGTAGAGGGAATATTCACCCCAGAGTCAAAAATTCTGACCTATAGAAACTTGTTTCCCATTTGATTCAGTGAACATTTGGGCTTCTATCAGGGAAACACAGATCAAGGTTTTCTTTGTTTTGGTTTGGTTTTTTGTATGAGAACATTTCACAAGGATGCTATAATAAGGTCACTTTAAAGAGCTTTGCATTTCCTGTGAAAGGGGCATGAAGAGTTTTTTATTATTGTTAACACCAATATTAAGCACAGAAGTGCATGAAAAGTAGACAATTGTAGTTTAATGCTATAATCACACTAACTGATACTCCAATCCTATTTGGTTTGAATGAGCCTTAGCCTGCAGTAGCTCGTGCAGCATTAAAATTGACACACTATTAAAACTATCCCCAAAGCTTACAGCTGGGAACAGTGCCTTATATGATGCCCTAAGACTTTGGTACTAACATCAGCACTCCAAAAGGACAGCTTTTGAAACAGGGTAGTAACAGCCTTGAGACGAAGGACTCAAAATTATAAATAGAGTGAGATTTAAAAATATATTTTGGCATAAAGAAACTTCTAAGAATTTAACCCTCCCAGACTCTCAAGAGCTGACTGCCTGAACTTAGCCTGACAGAATGCTACTTGCATAAGATTTGAGACTTGAGACTCTTACCTCTGGAGAAACAATTCAATGTGCATACTGCAAACCAGATAAATGACACAAACCAGAGTCACAACGGAAGAGCTACACAAAATGATGCACCCAGGACTTGGGACCCAAATTTCATTGTGAAAGTAGTACCCTTAGATGCCTTTTGTACAGCTCTGAACCAGTGTTGCAGCATCTACACTGTGTGCAAAGCACTGAGCCTCTTTTAGTTTACAAATCATAACAAAGGTATAGAGCTGATGGAACAAAATCTCCTTAAAATGGAATCACTAGGTCCCTTCTTTTAAATTCAGGTTTTTCAGCCTAGTCTTAAAAGTAATATCTAGACAATATAAGGCCCATGAATGTATTACACTGATGCGAACCATGAGTGAGCTATCTGAGGACGTGTGAGAGGAAGGTCTGCCCCCCACCCCATCAGGTCCATTCCTGCATCATTTAGGTAGGAGAGTCATCTTTCAGAAGACCTTGCAGAGACCCATGTGAACTACATCAAACCCCTTGAAAAGATCCACAGTGATAACAAGCAGAACCCACATCAGATCCACTGCCAAGTGTACTTAGTTACAACCCGAGACATCCCAATTCTGATCAGATTATTCAGAGCTAATTTTCTCTTCATGCCCCTAATCAATCAGTGACCAGATCGGTCCATAATAAGACCAAGGAGATAAGAATCTTTCAACTGTAGCAAAGGATTGGAATACAAAGGCTCTCTATGTCATTTTTAGAACCTTCCTCTCAGATAGGAGGAGCCTGGCTGTTGCCTCACGTTTACCTGCTATGTGCACTGTGGGCCTTCTGATGTGCCTATGGGGCTTGATGCGGTGTGATATAGATGGAGACTAATTGAGTGCTAATGGCTCGGTGCAGTCATAAAACACAGCGTCTTCTGCTGCACTGCCTGCCCGGAGCTAGGGCACAGGGCTTATTCTGCATCATATCCACTGTCAGCTCTTTAACTTCTTTGTCATCTTCCTTTATTTTGCACCTTACACAAGTTAACATCAACAATAAAACCAACAATAAAACATCAACAATAAAAATGAACTGTTCTCAAGATCAGTACACATGAGTATTGTCCTATCAGTAATGTATGAATCAATCTTTATTCCTTTGCAGACTGAAAAGTTTAAGGAAGAAATAAGGAAAAGAATACAGAAGATATAGGGCACATAGGTCTGTATTCTGTATCTGTTTTCTAAAAGGTGTACCAATGCATTTATTTTCTTAAAAATCATACCCTTAAAAGGGAAAAAGCAAGTCCCCGGCCTTGGCTTTGTCAGAAGTTAGATGATTACATGAGAGATCGTGGCACAGAATTTCCCATTCTTCTCCCCGTCAAAGTGAAACCAGGCATTATTTCAAAACCTTATGAGTCATCATCCTGCCACTCGCCCCCCATGTTTCCCTGGGCATCTGGAAGTGTGCTTATTTTGGATGTCTTTCTCAGCTTTGGGCCAAGTCCTAACCGGAAGAACAGCCCAGACTCAATTGTTCTCCAATTCCACTAAGTTTTCCCTTCAAAGCTACATTTCTTACATATGGCATTTGAGCAAATACTTCATAAAATTCCGCATCTGTGTTCAATCCGCCCAGTCTTTCCCTTCATACAGTAATTTTCAAAATTAGTGCATATTTGCAATAAACAATAGTGATACTTGTTTTGGAGAATTGATACCTGGATATATCCTGATTATTTTTGATCGCTTTACCCTTCTGTGTCTTAGCTTTCCCTACCTCTGGTCCCCTTCAAGAGTTCTTTGTGTATTTTCTATGATAGTTCCTTTACCAGAGATATCATTTGCGCATATTTTCTCTCCAGCTCTGACTTGCTTTTTTTTGTCTTGGTAGAATCTTTCACAGAGCAAAAATGTTTAATTTTCATGACATTTAACTTACCAATTCTTTCACATATTGTGTCTTTAGCATTATATTTTAAAAAGTCATTGTCAAGCCCAAGATATACACAGGCTTCCTCCTGTGTTATGACTTTACATTTTAAATTTAGAACAATGGTCCATTCTGAGTTAACTTTTGTGAAGAGGATAAGATCTATACTAAAGTTTGTTTTTTGCTTGTGGTTCTACGTTGACCCAGCACCATTTATTGAAGAGACTATCTTGTCAATATCACACTATCTCTGCTCTTTTGCCCAAGATCAGTTACTATATTTAAGTGAATTGCTTCTAGTTTTTGTGCTTTGCTCCACTGAGCTTCTTGTCTATTTTTTGCCAATACACACTATTTTGACTGCAGTAATTTTGTTTGTAGTAAAAGCTTGGAGCCTGGTAGTATCACCCTAAAACTTTTAATACTGCACACCATGCAAGGTTTTACTTGAGGCAAAGTGATGATGGATCTGGGCTGATAAATCCACCCTCTGCTGCTCCTATTCTAGAGCAACTACTTCCAGCCATGACTAACAGAGGACTGAACTCTATTTGAAGATATGGGACAGAGAAGAAATAATTTAACAACGGGGACAGACACTTGGCATCATTGATAAAATGCTGTATCTACTCCAAAGAGATAAGCATTTGAACAAGGGAAAGAGTGATACTGGAACACAGTGGACAGGCCATTACAGATTTTTGGTAAGACTTGTTGTATATTGACCGCACAAATTGACATGCCTGAAAAATAGGTTTCAGAAACATGTTGTAGGAGAACTTAAATTACACAAATGGAGGGTGTTAAAGATAAAGTGAAAATTACATGCCTCTCCTTAAAGTTATTCATTATTAGCACTGTAAAATACCTGAAAAACATTTGTGATTTCTATGTGACTTGTTTTATTTTTTAACAAAAATTCTGCGTTGGTGTTAAACAGATTTTCAACCCTCAACAAACCAGATGGCTAATCCAAAATTATTACATGAAATATGAATAGGAAACTAAGAACTGTACTCTGTAAAAAAATAATGAGAATTTTTCATCATTTACATTTTTACCAAATAAATTATATTTCTATTTTATTGGTATCTACTTTGGAATTGTAACAAATAGCCCCAGTGATAATTACCAAATGTCTATATTTAGGGGAAGCTAGCACATGTGTATCATAAATAATAGCAAAGATTGATATTTCTGAATTGCCTGTTTTTCTAGATATAGACATTTGGTAATTATCACCAGAGTTGGCATGTAAGGAGGTGTTTAGACAATTTTTTAAATGCATGTTGCTTACTCAATAGACTACTCATGAACTATATTCTACTACAAAAAGCCATACCCAGGTATGTTTTAGTAAGGCAAGATCTTGACCCTGCAGATAATAAATCAGAAGCATTCACTTTGCCTTAGGGAACAAAATCACTTTAAGACCACCTAAAACAACTTTGTCTGTCACTTATAAATCACGTACTAATCTAAGAGTGGTCCCAAGGTGGAATAACTTTGACCTTAAAGCAAAACTGTTTACTGCCCAAATATTATTTTTGTACCTTGGCACAACGCAGTTCATGAATTCTGCATCACTTTGTCTGTCTTCTGCAGCTTTTAGTTCTGACTGACAGTCTGATGGGCAAAGAACAACTTCCAACAGACAAAGGTTTAACACAAGTTAGCCAGAAAGGGTTTACGTTTGGTGCCTCGCCTGGTAGAACTGTTGTTTTTGAAGTGTTTCTCTCTGCTCAGATAGCAATACAAGCAGCATAGGAAAACTTGAAGATTCTCACCTACCATAGTGTCTGGCCAAATCTTGGCAAAGATTATTTTAAGCACAAGGAGGCACATGAAACATCGTGTATGACCAGGTGACTCCCAGGAGTGTGATAGCAGCTGTGACTTGGACAGTAGGGAGACTTAACTGGCTGGTTGCAATGTGAAGCTACTATATATCAAACTATCTCACTTGCTGCCAGAATGAGTAGGTGATACAGCTCAATGGGTTGCTAATGAGAAGCAAAGGAGGGATATAAAAGCAATGCCAAGTGGTAGAAGAGAGGCAGATAATTAAGAGGTAGAATTTAAACTTCAACCACAATCGAAAGTCTGTAGGTCTGTAGCATTAAGAATAAGGAGATGGGCTAGTCTGGACCAGTTAATAATATGGGCTTAATAAATATGCATGAGATGCTTAAGAGATAGAGAAATAGGTAGAATGGAAATATCAGAACAACATGCACACAGATTTAGTTAATAGAAAAATTTTAAAAAATAAAAAAATGGCCTTCTGTTAGTATAAGTTAGTATGCAGAGATGTTTGTAAACTCTGCACATTTCTCAGAATGAGATAGAATTTTTCTAGATTAAATGTCTTTAATAATCTACTACTTCAGTCTGGAGGATGAAATGCGCATACTGATAATTAAGAGATGATTCTTGCCCTCCTTACACACCAGCTCACAGGGCATTGAGCTGATCTTTCCTTTCATGTCTCTTTTCTGCTGTTGTTGCAGTCATTAATGAGTGATGCCTCCTGAGACTTGCATAATCCTCTCCTACCCTGGCAGGGCCCATTCGAGCTCACCTGTTGCTTCAGATGCATCCTGGAAATGTTTTTCATGATATGTTAATGTGAGTTAGTTTTCAAACAAACGCTAATCCCGCGCTGCTGGAAGGCAGTCTGCAGATACAAGAGTCATCACCAGTTGACTTGAAGTAGGGAACTTATTCTGGATAACTTCCAATCCGTTGAAAGACCATAAGGGCGAACCAAGGCTCTTCTGAGAGAGGAAAGAAACTCTTCTGGCCTGTGTGTCTCAGCCCGCTTGTCTCCTTCCCTCCCTGGTGACCTCCGAGGGCTTTAGCCTTGTCCACCCAGCCTCCAGGCCTGCTCAAACCCATTTCATGTTATAATTTGCTTTTCCACAGTACTAGAGACTGAATCCAGGGTCTTCACATCATGCTACATCCCCAGCCCCTTTTTAAATTGTTTTTTAAATTTTGAGACAGGGTCTCACTAAGTCTCTAAATTGCTCAGGTTGGACTGCAGCCTGGGATCCTCTTGCCTCAGCCTCCCAGGATGCGGGGATTAGAGACATCTCACCACCAGACCTGTGATTTGTTGTATCTTCTGCTAGTTCTGCTTCTCAAGTTGAACCCTGACTGATACTCTGTTAGAACTTCCAGTCTCCTTGGATGGGTGAATGGGCTCCAGGTGAGGCTTCCAGACTGAGACAGCTACACTAGGAGAGCAAGCATCCCCTCTGGCTCTTTTTTCATAAGGACAACCTTGGAGCCACCCATGAACAGGACAACGACATGAAGCAGGAGCAGTCCACGGGCCAGAGTCATGGCAGAGGAGGAAGTGTCACCTGAACTGTGTCATACTTCGAGGAAGCAAGAAGGAAACCTGCCTTGGATTAAGCTCCAGATTTGATAACCTTGTAAAGTTTGGGTGCTATCTCGTTGTGGCCCACTGTCGTATTTAATGTACATCCACATACTCATGACTTTCAGAAATATGTCTGTTAAAAATCTACATACACACAGACAAAAGACACTTTTTTGTCATAAATTAAAACAAATAACTAGTATAGATGATCAGAAATTCATTTCCACAGGCAACGGCAGAAGCTATTGCTAATAGGTAAGAATGCAAGCTATATCTATTCAGTAAGACTTGTGACTTTGTAAAATTAGTTTTACAATTGCTTGTTCTTAGCCTTCCTGTAGCCCAGACCTAGAGCCTCTGGAATCACAGACTCAGGACGTAAGGCCCACTGCCCTGTGGAAAGAAGAAGGAAGAAATAGCCTGTCCGTGAAGGGTAAGATGCTAACACTTTCACACCAGTGGAAGAGTGTTTTTAGTGTTTTTCTCTATCCTGTCCTTTGCTAATCTTTCTAAAATGAAGACGTCATTTTTTTTAAATCAAGAAAACAACTTTATAACAGAAAACAAAGTAACAAACAAGTTAACTGAAAATGAAATACCAAGAAAAGCAATATAAGCATAAGATGATAATTACTTTATAAGTAAAAGACCTGACATCTATAATAGCACTTTTGAGATGAGTTTCCACCGATACTTCATAGCATCTGGATAATTAATAAGTAACTTTCATACAGAATTATCAAAAGCAGTTTTACTGAAAATCTGGTATTTCCCTAACAACCGAATGGTTACTTTATGCAGTAAAATCAGTTCACAGTTTTCATTTTAATCCATATCTACTCAAATTTCTTTGTGGGTTTTATTTTTAAACAAATGGATTGGACCAAATCATAATTTACATTATAACTATGCTTTGTGTTAAAGATGCTAGTGAATGCTAAATTATGCATAAAACACTTTATTTTATGTCACTGTGACCATTTTCAAAATCTGTTACTACTATCAGCTGAGAACATTCCTTGCTTAGCAAAAGTTAATATAGTCCCTCCTCTTTCTACCTGTTTGAAGGGACCGATTAGTCTATTTTAATTTGTATTCACTTTTGCTACCAAAGTCACATTTATCTTACTGTTACATTCATTACTATTTCTTTTCTTTGGCAATCTCCTTAATTTCCCAATTTTATTCTATTTGTCCTGATTAGGTCCTAAGAACTATTTCTAACCTACATACACACTTTATTACCTTCTATTTGCCATGTTTGCCAATGATCGATTTTGGCTTTTTTCTGCTTTATAATCTTTACCAGTTGTGCAGTAAATAAAAATCTGTCCTCACAAATGCGGAATAAGCAAGAATAAATACACACACAATGTATACACACAATGTATACACATACAATGTAAACGCATGCAAATCCGTTTTAGAGAACAGCAACAAATCTGAATACAGTTTGTGACTTACAAAGATTTAAAAATTTTCAATCTCAGAAGCAAATGAGCAAAGGAATTTGAAAATGTTAGGAGCCCATTTGAAGTTTTTAAATCCCTGCAAGTTGAAAGAAAAAGCAACCTTTTGACAGCTGCCGCCTGAACCATTTTCTCTATTTTTTTACCTAAATTTAGTGACTCCTTTTTTTTTCTTTAATCCTTCATTACATACCAACCTCAAAAAGTGTTACTTTTCCTATGTCAAAGTATCAGCCTTAGGGCCAAATATAGTACTGGTTTAACCCGCTTTACCAAAAAGCTCCATAAGACTTTTGAGGTGTCTTGTTGACCAGGTTCTGGGTTTATTTATCTCAGAAGAACTCTTTAATGTTTTTCAAAAGATAAGTAAACAAGAACAATTATACCTTTCCCTGAATGAGCCAACAGAATCAAGGGTGTCCCCAAGGCTGCAGTAAATAAGGAGGAAATGTGCTGAGGGCAGGGGACCGTCTCCTTCTAAGATGCCATTGTGGTCCTGCCATAGAAGTCAGAAAAATAAAAGCTTTCTGTGTCTTCCTAAATGTAGCCATGTCACCCCTACCATAAACATGTACAGCCCTAACACCAGACAAAAACTAGAGGATTAACGGCGCTTGGGTGTCTATCTCCTCACCTAGATCCCAAAACTTCGACCACGGGGCCCACAGCCCAGAAGTGGTTTTTGAAGTTGGAAAGCCACATATATTCCCAACCGTATAGACAATGTGCACACAGAAATACAGTGCAAACAGCTCCATAACATTCGCAATGGGTACCTTCCCAAAATACCAACTATTTGATGTTCTAAAACCTGTTTAGCAAGCAAGCAATGGAGAAAGATAAATATCTATTTAAAAACACACACACAAATAAAATCTAGAAAGCAGCTTCTTAGCTTTGGGGAAGACACGGAAATTATATTCACCCTGTGTGGCTGGAACAAATGGAGTCAATATTTATTTAAGTCCTAAAAAAAAAAATTAGCCATTCGTGGAGTATAGAAACTTCCTCACTTTAATTTTCTGGTCCTACGAAGCCTCAAGTTAATGCAGGCGTTATTGATGATCGTGGAGGAAAATGAAAAGTTTTATAAGATGGAAGAATTAAATAATAATGATAAGAGTCAGCCTGAGAATCAATTTGGCTATTGGCTTAAAGAGCAGAGCCTCTCCTCATATGAGTTTTATAGAACAAAGGAGGAACTATTTCAGATGCCAAGGTTGGCACAGATATATCACACCTGCCCTTCTTGAGATACGCTAAGAATATATGAAGACAAAGAAAATAAGGTGCATTATGATAAATTAGCTGGTACGTGATAAAACCCTTGACAGGTCTTTAGACGTCAGCACCAACCTTCCACTCTAAGGCAGGGTGTTTATCCTCTTCCATAAGTGCCACAGAGACGTCTGGGTCCCTCATCATTGTTCTAAAGACCAAGATGTTTTTTTTTCTTTTGACACTATTAGATTTTCAGACCATTTGCTAAGAACTGCTGTTGTGTGTTTTTCTATTTTTAATAACAGTGTTCTTTTTTAAAAATCTTTTTCCTGGTGCTTCAATTGTGGAATGATGCAAAAAAAAAATAATAATAATAAGATGGCGCTAGGAAGGCAGCAGCCAACCCCTGTCCTGAAGTACTGGACACTTCTGTCTTTCCTGTCCTTCCTCAAATCAAGAAGCTCCTGTTTCAACCATATCCACTGCCTTTATTAAAATGGTAAATCAAAAGCCAAAATGTGTCAAGAAACAAGATACAAATAAGAGCTATACTTGGCATGCTATATGGAAAACTAAAGGACTCAGCAAAATGCCAACAATATCTGAAAAAGCAGTTGTTATCTTTTCTTTACTTTCTGGCAGGGTTTGTCCTCCAGCTTAAAGCATGGTAGTTATTTAGGAACCCTAATGGCAAAACTAACATTGCTAGCTTTCTTTCTTCCTCGTCTGTCCTCTCACAAGCCCTGTACCTCACAGAACACAGCAAGACCATCTCCATGTGACAATCACAGCCAATTCACTTGTGAAACTATTGAATTTCCCTGTCTTCTCTGGAAATGTCACAATGCCCATTCTTGATTATTCTGCTTGAATTTTTCAAAGGAGTACTCTTAGCTTCTACAATTTCTCTTAGAGAAGGGGTCTCTGTTTCTTAGGCTGTCCCCAAACTCTTGGGTGCAGATGCTCCAAATATCTCTGCCTCCCAAACACCTGGGATCTCATGTATAAGCCCCCTGCCTTGTTCAGCAACTACTTTTGAAGAATATTGTAATATTAGAATTATATTATGTATATACCTGAAAATCTATATGTATGTTTGTATATGTAAGTTAGCTGTGTATTGCATAGATTTGAGGTAAGGCTGGTTGGATTTGAATGCTGATTCTAGTATATTAGCTGTTTGGCATGGGGCAACTTATTTAACCTCCATGTGCCTCAGTTTACCCATCTATAAAATGATAAAATTCCGTAGGTAACTGTTTGTTTTAAACAGCATTTTATCACAAATTGCTAGTAATAAAATTAATTTAATAATTCAAATTGTGCAGACATATAGAAGCCAAAAACATCTTTGAGACAATGTGCAATTCCTGCACTTGGCAAAGCTCCAATCTCATGATCATTGTGACATTCCGTATTTGGATTAAGGCGTACATTTCTATGACACAGGAAGCTCTTCTTCCATTTTTAAAAAAATCTTTCCATAAATTTTACACTACCTGTATAAAAATTTCATTTGTAAACAGCACTTACTTCTATTTGGAGACTTAAAACATTTGTTTCATAATTTCGGAGAAATTTCTGCACAGTAAACTACTAGCTGGAGATGCCAGTGTTCAGTTAGGATTGGCCTCTGTGGAAGCCACTTGGCTGTGTGTGTGTGTGTGTGTGTGTGTGTGTGTGTGTGTGTGTGTATTTGAAAGGGCAGCCAACCCCAAGCAAAGGAAATAAATCAGGTTTGTGACTTTTATCATAACCTGTTGATTAACTACTAGCAATCTGTCATTTCTGGGTCAGATTACTACAGAAAATGGAGAGTCACCTCCCAGCATGCCCCTCTGAGGACCTCGGGTTCATGGGAATGCACAGCAGAGGGGACCTCTGAACTTTTTCCCACAGCAAAATGACAGCTGCGGCCCTGTGGCCTCGGTTTGCCTTCTTCAGCTGATTTGGCATGAAATTTATGGTGCTTCCACCGGTGTCCCATGCTGCCTCTGAACATCTATTATTCTGACCAACTATTGAAGGATATATGTTGCTCCTGTCATCTGCTTTAATCAAAATTCCAGCCTCTAAAGCAGAAGGAAGCAACCAGGGCTGGAGCGTAAGGCCGGAGTGAGTTCTGACTCACTCCTGGAGACGGTTCCCGGAGCTCTGAGTACAGCCCTGACCACACTTGAATGTAAAGAGCCACATTGAATCTTCAGTTTACCTGCAGTTTTCCATAATGAAACAATGGATACAGATTAAAATCAATAGAAGCAAAGGGATAGATGAGTAACTCAAACTTTTAAGATGAAAATTGAGTTTCAATCTTTCTAAACTTCTACTAATTAGAATCAGTGAAACTTTGACTCATCCTTAACCTCACTGGGTCTCAGTTTTTTCATCTTTGGAAGGGAACAATGTTATAAAACTGGTGACTTTGCCGGGAACTTCAAACAACGGATGTCAAACAGTTGATACAGGGAAAAATTCAATGAATCTTAGTTCTTAAAATGATAGATTTGAGTCACATTTTGGAGTTTTGTCATTATTGGCTTGCCTTTTGAGTATTTAAAGCTTGATTAGCTTATAAACTTATTAAGCCCTTCAAATCCAGAAAAGTACTTTTTCAGTGTTTAAATCCCATAATTAAAAGAGGAATATATATGATGAGTTTTTAATTTTACTCTGCTATTTCTCTATATAATAGAAGAATTACTTTACTGTGATTTTCATGGAGTATTATCTTATTATTAATTTTATAAGGGTTTTTTTCCAAAACCATAAGAAATAAATGCTGTCATGAGTTTAACCATTATGAAACTATTCATTAGAATGGAATTTCATAAGTGTCATCTGAGTACCTACCTTTAGCTAGACACTATGCTTGGTACTATTCAATGATGAAAAGGCAAAGTTCTTATTTCTGTAGTTTACATTAGGGAAGAAGATAGATAGCAAGTAATATATAACAGCACTAGGCTGACATGGGCTGTGGAGGAAACACATCCAAACAAGTTGACGGGGACTACCATTAGGGAAGGGACTTGACACAGACTTGAGTCAGGTGATCAAGGATTACTCCCAGAGAAGTGGAAGTTAAAGAGATTCATGCATAATAAGATGCAGAGTCATTCACATGAGCTGGGAAAGACTATTTCAGAAAGAGAAGGCGGTGACATAGAAAGCTGAAATGGCTACAGCGTATCAGAGGGACACGAGTGAGGAAAAGCTAAATGGCACCAGGTGTGCAAGTATGGGAGGAGTTGACCTAATGTCAGGACTAATGGGAGACCTTTGATGAGAAGTGGCCATGTCTTCAAAGAAGTGTAAGTAGGAGAAGAGGAAAAACTGAATGCTTTCTGCTCTAGGGCAGGGATCACAGACATTTAGCTCAGAGTCTTGGCAAAGGGATAATAGATAACGTTATCATATTTAAATATACTTTGTAAGTAGACTGAAAAGGACCTGGGATGGATTGTATATGGATGTCAAGGAAAAGGCAAAAAACAAAGATGAAAAATGATGGTTCCATTTGCCAAGATGCAAAAAATAGAAGAAAATTATTGATGTGACATGTGGGGAGAGGGAGCTAGACATCCTCTTTAGGACGTGCTATGTTTGTAAGGACTATTAGACGTAAATGAGGACATAGGCAGAGTCAAGCGCATGTAAATCTTAAGGTTGTCACCACGCTGACATCCAAGGGCCTACGTCTTAATTTAGGCAAAAATGTCCTTCATTGACCTGACATAAAGCTAATAAGCCCTTCATTCCCAAAGTCTGCTAAATTAGAGTTTTTCAGAAGGTTATTGGAGGAAAAGGATTTGCCTATTATGTGTCAAAGAAAGGGAACTCAGGCTGATTTGAATTTCTCAGCATGCACACAGCCAGAGATGCCTTTGCCTTTTGCTAGGTCAGACCTGGGAATTATAGAGTCAGTAAGATGAGGTGTAGAGCTCAGGAAACGTGGGGAGAGAACAAGTCAATCAGCATCCAGAGAATACTATTTGGTGTTTAGAAGGCAATTTTGAAGATCGCACCAGAATAGTTAGATGTAGCACAACAACTAATATCGGATCTAAAAGCTAAATGTCTTCAGGAATTTCCTTCTTTGCGACATATGCACTTAAGTCTCAGTTCTAAATTACGAAATTTGTACCCCCCCAAAGGTTTACAGTGGACATCAGTTTCAATCTCTTCCATCTTTCAGTTACAAAAAATACCAAAAACTAACTACATGATACACATTGATGGGTTTCCCTTGTGTCTTTCATTCTTTTTCTCAAATAAATGTGCTAACAAAATGTGAAATGTTAAAACATGGGGCTGAGAAGGAAAAAAGAAAGCATGCCAGTGGGTTCAATATAGCCCATGTTTATTTGTATCCAGATAAACAAGTTGTGCATTTACTAAGAGTCCAATGGGTGTGTTTTCAAAACCTCTCTTAGACTATTTTGTAAGAACCTCTAATGTAAGTAAGAGTTATTGTTTATAGAATGTCAG
>PVJX010007347.1:23477-71719 GCA_004027295.1 Dolichotis patagonum | reverse complement strand
TCCGTGGTCTCTTTGAATATCTGGGCCTCTGAACTCAGTGCTGTGTCCCTTCTCCCAGAAGGCTGCTCTCTGCCTTTGCCCCGGAATGGATCACTTTTTTCTCATTGTCTACACCACGAGCCCAGCTGGGTGGTTACTAAGCCTGCTGCTGTACTGCAGTGGATCTACCTGTATGTCTATCCCCTTAGCTCTTCGAAGCCAGGGCTGTGCCACGTTAAACAGGACCGAACGTCATTCCAAAGCATTTTCAGCAGTGGAAGTCTTTCTTTAAAAGAGAAAATATGTTTTTATGTACCTCAGCATAAAATAGATACCAGGGCCAGGTGTGGTGGCTCAGGCCTACAATGAATCCAAGCACGCAAGAGGCTGAGACAAGAGGATCATCTCGAGTTTAAGGCCAGCCTAGGATACATAGTGAGACCTGTCTAAAAAAAAAAAAAAGCAAACATAAAATGAAATAGATAAGAGGAAATAAGCTATTAACAGGGTGGAAAGGGACAGAGGCAGCCCTGCTTGGAAGATTGTCTCAGACTCTGCTGGGAGCCCTCTCAGAGGCCCTGGGACTTCACCACACAGTCTGACTACTCAATTCAGCACAATGCCCAGAATAAGATCATAGCTCAATAAACTGAGCGTGTGTGTGACAGAGAATTGAACTCAGAGCCTCTGCACTAAACTACATCTCCAGTTTATTTGTTTGGGTTTTCCTTTGCTTTTTTTTTTTTTCTTCATTTTAAGATGGGATTTCACTATGTTACTAAGTTGCCCAGGCTGGGTTTGAACTTGCAGTCCCCTTGCGCTAGCCTCCCAGAGTGCAGGAATTACAGGTGTGTGCCACCACACCTGGCCCAGTGCTTTCTAAATGATTCGCAGACCATTTAGCCCTAGGATCCAAAAGATTGAATTTTTTAGGGTGGAATTCCAGACAACTTTTCTGGAAGACAGGACTTTGGCTCACAAACCAGGGGTTCAAACCTTACCCCTTTTGCCCACTGGCTAGGAGGGACCTCACCCTTCCCCTCCATAAAATGAGGAGAGTGCAGACTCGTAGGCAGGGTTATTCCCGGGAACTGGGGCCACCTGCCTCGCCCCTGTCCACTGAGCACATCACTGAGCTGTATGGAGACCACCCGCCGTAAGAATGCAGGACGTCCACTAGGCCACTCTGAGCACGGCTCTGGCACCAACTAGCCATGACTCTCTGAGCCTCGGTTTGCTCCTCGGAATGGCGATGATAACAGAAGTTCATAGGGCAGAGAAGCCATATAGCACAGGGATTATGTGGCCTGGGCAACCCCTCCCACTCTGAGGCCTGCGTGCTGGTTACTTAACTTCTCAGAGCCTCGATTTCCCCGTCTATAAAGGACTGGATCAATGAACGCACACGTGGTGTCTAGAAAGTGCCTGACACCTGGCATCTGGTACATAAACGTGAGCACTTGACATCACCCCACAGGGCTGCTGTGAAATCCAATTGGATCATCCATAAGACACGCCCAGCCAGAGCCTGGCAGGTGATAAGAGCACAATTGAAAGAGCTGTTATTTAAGACGAATTTGGCTCCGATTCAGCATGTTACATGTGAGCTCTTGGAGGGAAAAATCACAGCAAATCCTTGGGCGGGAGTTCTAGGGCTTTGGTCTCACTTCACTGTCTCTGCTGACAGGGATCACAGCTGTTCTTCTTTTGGGGTGGGTACCCCTCCCCCGGCTCCCTCAGCACCCCCTGCCTGCCCATCCATGCAGTGACTAGAGCTGACCCTAGCGAGAAGCAAGATGCTATCAGCACCCGGGGCCAGATAGGGGGTGGCAGGAGGGGCTTAATTACGGCTGTCATCAAAACTGTGGAGGCCAGGAGCGCTGCTTTGTGCGGCTCCTCTGAGGACCCCGCAGGCCCCCGAAGATGCCCCTCCCAGCCCAGGCGTCAGTCCACCGTGACTGATGACTTAGTGCAGGATCTCATGGATCCCCACCAGCTGCGCCATTTCCCCAACTTACAGAGGACCAAAGTAAGGCGCAGGGAAACAAAGTGACTCACCTGTAAGTAAGTGGCCAGGACAGGCTCCAAGGTCTTTCTGGCTCTGTGATCTGAGCCTCCTCTCCGGTTTGCACCTCAGAGGGTAATGTAGTCACACAGACGGGAACCTTGGGGCCTGGAACCCAACAGCCCAGAGCATGGTCTTGGCTCTGATGCTGTGTGATCCTGGGTAGTCAGGTAACCTCTCTGAACCTGGGTTCCCTACTGGTTTACTGTGACGACTAGATAATATATAGGGATGTGTCAAAGGGATCAATTAGACTTAGCCGCCATCATTTGTCCTTGTTAGTCTGAGCCTTCGCTGACAAAGACTCATGAAGACACTGCCCTCATAGACACAGACTACAGGGTACCAGGCAGCCACTTGGTATTGAATGTGTCACCTGCGACACCTGATAATGTATTTCCCATTTTCAGCCAGAGCCTCAGTCATGAAACTGTGGCCTGAGTTGTGGGGTTTCCATTTTGCTTGTACAAAGCCATCGCATTGTGAGATCCACAGTGAGCTGTAGGATTTTAAGTGGAAAGGAAATTAAACTGATCCCTCACCCTACTTGCTGTGTGAGTGGAAGGTAGTCACTTAACCTCTCTGTTTCTTAGCTTCTCTCTGACAGCGTGTACTGTATCAATCATTTGCTCTTGGAGAGGAAGGAGTTCTAGAAGACAGGGAGCCCTGTTCTCGTTTCCCTTTTCTTTTTAATAACTTGTTTTCTGAGCGGGGAGGACATGTAATAGGAGAGGGAAAAGGAAGGATGGTTGTTTGCTCATCTTGTAGCACATCCCCGACACAAAGTGCAGAGTTACAGTTCCCCGACCCACTTCCCTCTGGCCCAGAGCAAGTATCACTGTGATTTGTGGGTGACTGTATGATGGTCACCTCCCTGGAACTGACTCACCTCTCCCCGTGGAGCAGGAAGGAACTACTGTGCCTGGCATTAGGCAGTGCCCCAGACCGCCAGGACTCCATTAATCCCAGCAACAAACCCTGGGCTCCTCCGGGCCAGGCCCCACCCCCGACCCTGCCGGGCTTCGCTGGGTGATTTATACGCTTCTCCACTGTGGCTGTTATTATGTGCTTCTTATTAATGGGCAGGCGGGTGACATTCAGGATTTCCTTAATGAGTGTTTCCTGCTTCCTTGGTATTCTGTCTTAGGACTTTTATAAGTCGTTTATAGTCCTGCAAAGTCTCCCATAGGACCAGACAACTGGGTTTCTTCACTGGAAGGAGAAGGGGCCGGTGGAGAAATGGAAATTCAGGCTCATTCTTTTGCTCAGGCTACACACGGGGCTCAGGCACACGAGGCGGGCTCTGGTCCCCTGAGCCCCATGCCCGGTGCTCATCTGTATTTTTATTCACTGCTTCTGATGAATAAAGTTTTCTGCGGTCTGTCTGTGTGGTTGCTTTCACAGAAGCCCCTTTTCCTCTACCTCAAGTCCAGGTGGATGCAGGAAGGGCTGGAGGGGAAGAGGTATCATTCTAGTCCACAGAACCTCCTTTCTTTTCATTCTGTGGCGTGTGACACGCCGGCACGCGTAATAAAACAGGTGGCAAGCGCGGAGCCGCAGTGCTGACTCAGCGGGCCACTTGGCTTTCATCGCGGGCCTCGACTGTTTAACAGCCGCATTTAACGAGGAAAGATGGAGGAGTTTATCTCCTTAATAAGCCACCCCGAAGTCACTGTGCTTAATCACGTCCATCTCCCAGGAGGTGGGGGGGGTGGGATCATGTCTGGTTATTAATAATTTACCTCAATCAACGAGGCCGCTAAAACGAACAGCAATGAAAAATGGCTGATACGGTGTTTTGAACAAACCAAGTTAATAAAACAGTCTCTTGTCTGTGGTTCCATTTGTGTTTGTGTGGGGGAGAGGCTGGATCTACTTGTGGACAGAAAACTAGTTCAGAAGATTTTAAAATATTAGCACTGAAAAGTAGAGGAATGCAACTTTTCAATTTTCGGTTATAGACCTGCCTTTGGTAATTTAAAAAAACAAATGCCAGGGGCTGGGGATTTAGCTCAGCAGCATAAGCGCCTGCCTTGCAAGCATGTGGTCATGAGTTCGATCCCTGACACCGATTAAAAAAACTAAATGTCTCCAGCAAAATCACGTTACATTTTGAAATTTAAAAATCAATAAATAACAATAAACCCCAGGATATCCCTGGCAAATCCAAACCTAAGCTTGGCTGGAACCGTCTGGCGGGATCAGACCCAGCACTCCAGGCAGCAGGGGCGAACTCCCGCCTGTGCCTTCGTTTTCATCTCAGGCCCGTCCATCTCCCCACAAGCCCTGGGGAGCTGGAGCTAAAGAGAAATTATCATTCGTCATTGGGGTTGGACACTGCGGCACTTTTTCTTCTAGGCCTGGCTTCTTTCCATAATAAGGGCTGTCACAGAAGCATGCAGGGCAAGGAGGAGTGGCTGTCTTCAGCAGTCATAAAATATTTGCTTTCCCTTCACCCCCTCTTTATTTGGAAAGGCCAGGGATTAGCAGGAGTTTCTTTACAAAATTGATAGTCTATTAAACCTGGGTTGAGGTGATCCAGACTTGGGATGTGGGACAGTCAGTGTCTCCTCTCCCAGTCTTGGTTCCTCAGCAGAGCCAGAAGCAAGCAAGACCTGGGCGCTGAGGCTCCTGTTGCCAAATCTTTTCAGCTACCTCAAAAACAACCGACTCCCTCCCCATCTAAGGCCAAGCCTGGAAGTCTTGGCATCACCTCCTTTGAGAAGGAGGAGGAGGAGGGATTTGTAGAAAGATCTGGAAGACCAGGAAGATGACAATCTGTCACTTGGGAGCAAAACACCACTGGTGGCGATGAAGCCTGGACTGATTTTGAAACCCTCCCATAAATTCTCACAGGATGGTCTCTTGCATGGGTCCTGCGCATCTCTCCTGCCCTCTGTGGCCTGTGGCAGCCCTGCATGTTTACCTAGGCTTCCTGCCCTTTGGGATCAGAGGCCCAAAGCTTCTGCAGGAGGCCACCGCCAAAGAGATTTTGTCCAGCCCCAGCAAGGCTTCTGCACAGGATTGAAGGCTTGCGTGAGGAGGCGAGCTGGTGACAGAGGGGACCTGCCCTCAGCTGGTTGCTGACTGGGTCTCAGGAGAGGTTTCCCAGGTCTCCTGGTAAAAATGGTCAGGCCTGGTTTTCCAAGGGAAAGCGAACGGAGGACAGTTGTGAAATGGGCTGGGTTTTCACACAGCTGAATAGGGTACTCAGCACCAGAGCAGAAGCTGAATTGCCTAGAAAGGAAGGGCCAGGCTGTTTGTTCCTGGAATAGGTCAGCACAAGGAGGGTAAATGAACACCAGGCCCAAGGTAGGTACACGTGAACCGGAGGAATCTTACAAGCTGTGAAGCTGGGGCATCTGGAGTCACATCCCAGCTCTGTCACTAAGGGATGCATGACCTTAGCCAAAGGAGAGCTGGATCCCCACTGCCCAGAGAACTGAGGGCAATTAAGGGAGGATGCCCTTTGGTACTGCAGGGCAAGAGACTGGTGGGCTGGCAAGAAACAAAAGCTTTAAACTGGCCAGCTCAGGAGACTTGGGGGGATGATGGGATTGAATGGGGGTCAAAACCCACAGAGCTATACATCATGAAGAGTGACAAGCCTGTGCATCATGGGAAAGGGGACTATGCGACAGCTTCATTGAACCCTCCCAGGGTCCTAGTACCAATTGCATCCAGCTTCTTCGGGACTTACCCTGTGAGCCACCAAGGGTGGCACTCTGAACCTCATCTGGTTGCCGGGGTAGTGAGGTCTCAGAGCCATGAGGTTCAGTGTGGCAGCCACAGCCACCTGGGACTGTCACACTCAAGTATGGCCAGTGCAGTGACAAAACTGAATTTTAAATTTGATTTAACTTTAATGAATTTACATTTGCACTTAGAGACCAAATCAGTATGAAATAGTTTCCTGTTATGCGTGACTTCATTGTTTCGGTAGGAGTACATTTTATTTTTTTGTTATTTTTTTCTTGAGGTACAGTTCACACACCATAAAATTCAAGATTTTTAAAGTATATAACTCAGTAGCTTTTAGTATATTCACGAGGTTGGACAATCATCACTGTTATCTAATTCCAGAATATTTTACCAGCCCCCAAAGCAACCTCAGACCTATTAACAGACATTACACATTTCCACTTGCCTCAAGCCCCTAGCAGCCACTAATCTAGTTTTTCTCCTCTGTGTGGCACTTTGCTCCTTTTCATGGCTAAAACATGTTCAATAACATAGACACATTACCTTTGGTTTATCTGTTCATCGTATAGTGGACACTTTGGTTGTTTTTATGGTTTTTGTCTTCTATGCCCTGAAAATATAGCATTATAAGGAAATGTGTTGTAAGTATAAAATAATGTGCCCGGGATTTAGCTCAGTGGTATAAGCGCCTGCCAGGCAAGTGCGAGGTCATGAGTTCGATCCCCAGTACCAAAAAAAAAGTGTAAAATACTAAGATTTCAAAGACCTGTGCAGAAAATTATAAGACATGTCATTCATTATTTATATTCGCTACATGCTGAAATAATATTGTTATATATTAAGTTAAATAAAGCATAGAACTTGGTGAAAAGAGCCAAGGAACAATGCAGAGGCGGGAACGCTATGGGGGAGGGAGGGCGGGGCCCCCTCACATGGCCTCCGTGTGCAGCCTGCTGTCCCCTTGTGGATCTGAAGGGAGGGCTGAGCTGGGGTCCGGAAGAGGCCGCTGTTGGAGCCACCCTGCCTTGGCGCTTGGAGGAGCTGCAGGAAGTACAAGTCCAGGCAGGAGCTGGTAGATGACTCCCCTCTGGGAGGGGACTCAGGGCTGGAATTATTAAGACAAAAGGGATAATTGGAGCGGCCAAGGACAACAATGCCTCGTCCTGGCGCCCGGCCTGTGCCAGGCTGCAGTCATTCGAGGCACTTCTTGCTCAAGCACCCTCGAGCTCCTGGGTTCCTCTCCCCGCAGTGGAGCAAAGCAGCAAGCCAGAGGCCTCGCTGCCTCTGGGCACGAGGGGTTGGCCGGTCCCCGAGTGACCAGCGGGGGGCTGGGGCTCAGGTCCTATCCTGTCATTCACCTCTTGTTGTGTGTCCCCAGGCGAGTTTCTTCTGTTCTGCTTGATTTCCTAGTGGGTCAGGTGAGGAAACTGGATTAGATAATCTGTTTTCCAGCTTCAGCGTATTGGGTTTGTGAGAAAAACCCTGAGTCAGGCAGATTTAGGGATCAAATCTTAGCTTTATCCTTACCTGCATTGTAACTTCTCTGTACCCCATTTCCTTACCTTTAAAATAGAGTAAGCAATAAATAGCTACTGCACAGAGTCCCTTGAGCTTGAAATAAGATAACTGTTGCTAACACTTGCTGTTCACTACGTACCCAGAACTGTCCTGAATGCTTGGCACAGATGAGTGTATTGAACCCTCCCAACCAAGCCCCTGAGGTAGGTATTATTGCCCAAGTTCACATCATGAGAATGTTAACGAGCAAGCATGTGAACCCCGGCAGTCCAGCTCCCACCCACCGTGCTACCACGTCTCCAGCACAAGTACGAGGTGGAATAAAATTGTCAGTAAAGGCTGGAGATGGGAAGCAGAGTTCTGTGATAGCCAAATGCCTCCGCGGAAACACCATTATGTTCCCCGTTGAAGACTGAGAAACCAAGCCCAAAAGGATGAAATGACAAGCGCTGGATCACTGCCAAAATGGTGACAGTGCGAAACCCAGCCATCCTGGCTCAGAGCTCCTTTGACTATTTGAAACTGGAGTGGATCTTGAGCTATATATGCAAATATGTTGGCAGCTAAGCAGCCCAGCCCAGGCTGATCTCAGAACTTATCACTCGGCTAATTAATATCCAACTGTCATGATAGTACTTCTGGAAGTGCTTTTTCGCCTTCCTAGGTGTGGAGTCTCTGAGTTTCATTCAGATGACAATTCTCAGTTGTTAGGTTTAACAGTTAATAAGAATTAGCTGCGCAAGGCATTGAAAAGGTTGTTTATGGCCTCTGAGACCCAGTTCAAATATTTCCTGAATGTCTACCATGGGCAGAGTACGTACCGAGCACTAGAGATATGTGGAGATGAAGGAATCCCCTTCCACCCTCTCTGCGGGGAGTTCTCCATTTCTCAGCAACGAATTCCCTTGCTCAAGAGTCATTGCTGCAAAATAGACAAAAATGCTAAAAACTCAGTGATGGTGACGGTACCGGGAAACAGTCACTCTCCTTGCTGGTGGAAAAAGAACTTGGTACAACCTTCGTGGAGGGCAGTTGGTAATAGGTATCAAAAGCATGTACCTGAGCCTAGTCTTCCAAACCCTGCAGTTCTACTTGAAATCAGACCTTGGGAAATAAATACGGCTGGCCACAAGCATTTACCCGTAACGATGTTCATTAAGCATTGTTGATAATAAAGAAACTCTGGATAGAACTGGGTCTTTTAACGGGGCACTTTATGGTAAAACTGAGGGACAGGCCTTCCATATGAAGGTCATGGTAAACTATTTAATGCTATTGTTGCCCAGTGGAGGGAGAAGAAGGCAGGTTACAAACAGTGCCCATAGCTCAGCAGCGCGCTGGAGAGCCCTTGCCCTGCTGAGTCACTTCAGGCATTATCTCAACCCTGTAAATTAGATGCTTTCTTTTATTGAAACAATATTTAATATAATCTTAGATAGCATAGGTATGTTTTTAATTCACATTTTACAATTGAGGAAACTGAGGCTCTGAGAGCTTAAAAGACTAGTCCCCAAGGGCATAGGAGGGGATCAGAGTCCGGCTGTGAGCCTGCGTGGTTAACTCTCCTACAAATGCTGTCTAGCAAGAAAGGAACAAGGTAGGGAAGATCAGTGGTGGGTCTCTTTGGATGGAATGTGTAAGTATGTAGCTTTTTTCTTCATTATATGATTTATCTGCATTTTCATTGCCTTTTCTTCTCAATTAATCAGAAGAAAAATTATTTCAAATATTACTTGCCTTTTGAATGCTACAAATATTTATCTGCATTTTCATTGCCTTTTCTTCTCAATTAATCAGAAGAAAAATTATTTCAAATATTACTTGCCTTTTGAATGCTACAAATCACAGAACCCCCAAAACTGAAACTACAGAGAGGGATTTTCCTTGGCAAATCTATCTGCCAGAGGGTAGCAAACCCCAGTGTCTGGGCTTCAGAATGATAGTTAGAGGAACCTCCTCCTTGGCAGCCCCTCTGGGGGGAAGTCCAAAGAGTAAGGCCCCAGCAGGCAGGCTCCTGCCTCCCCTCAGCCCCTGAATGCCAAGGCCTGGACTTCACCAGAGCTCCAGGGTGGGGATCCAGACTCCGTGGCCCCATCTGTCATACTAGAAGGTATCTAGCTGTTCTACTTCAGAATAAGTTAAAACAAAGGAAATATATTTATCCACCTAAATCATCTAGGGATCCCTAGAGTCATCACCCGCCAGGCAGTTAACTGAATTTTTTGACTCACCAGAGCTAGCTGCTCTGATAACTTTTCCCGGTGCAAATGTCCATCACAACTGGTGATTACATTACGTTACAGGACTCAGTCCTAGGTTCCCACCATCCGAGGAGAGGGAGGGGGTGGAACAGACCAAAGAACTGTTGGAGGCGGGTGGGAGGAGAGAGAGAGGAGGTCGAGTACTTGTAATTATAGTAAAAATAGCAAAACAGTAATGATGATAAACGGCAACAATAAACAAAGTGAGATATGCTGAGAGAGAGGTTTATATGCATTAGCTCACTGAATCTTCCCTAAAGCCCCATGAGGTAGGCTTCCAATTCCGCAGGTGGGAAGAACACCCAGGCTGAGTGAGGCTGAGTAACCTGCGCAGGGTTATGCAGCTGAAAATTGGTGCAGTTAGAATTAAACTCAGTTCCCTCTCTTGCTAAGCATCCGCTTCCTGAAGCCAGGGGGCGCTCCAGAGAGGCTCTACTCTCTCTCTCTCTCTCTCTCTCTATCTCTCTCTCACACACACACACACACACACACACACACACACACACGGAGAGAGAGAGACAGAGACAGAGACAGATTTAACAAATAACCATAACTCCAATTTCAGGAAGATTCCTGCTTACAAATTTCCTGTCCAGAAAGATCTCACATTTTCTCAGGGTTTATGTGATGCCACCATTTTTTTTTTTTTTTATTCGAGATTGAACTCATGACCTTGCACATGCCAGGCAGGCACTTGTGCCCACTGAGCTAAATCTCCAGCCCCTGTGATGCCACTTTTGAGGTGGTCAGACTGAATGATCCTGGAATCATCAGCTTTGGGTTTGCATCCTACTCCCGGCACTCCATGGTTTTTGGCTTTAGGCTTTAGTACAATCACCCCTGGGGATCCTCTGGGGATTGGTTCTGGGACCCTTCAGCAAATCACTCACATCTGTTCATACTAAGGCCTTTGTATAAAATGGTATGGGATTTGCCAGTAACCTACAGGGATTCTCCTGTATACTGTAAATCCTCTAGATGATTCATACTAGGTAATGTAATGCAAATGGTGTGTGAAGAATCATTATACTGTATGGTTTACGGAATAATGACAAAAAAGTTGTACACATTCAGTATGGATGCAATCTTTTGCCCTGAATGTCTCTGATCTATGGTTATATAATAAATGCCAACGTATGAACAAGTTCTGTCCCAGGAGAATGTTTGTAAGTCGGATCTGTTCGTAATTCTGGCTGTGAATCTTACATACCTTTGACACAAATATACAGAATGAAGCTTAAAAAACCAAACACGCACACAAGTACAGTAAATTCCTGACTCTACTGTACTACCATACACTGTCGCATTGCAAACAGACAGCAACGCAACTGTGACAATGTCCAGGAGACACGTGAGCTACTTCTGCAATTTGTTCACTCCTATAAATGTTCATAATGCAAGATCCGTTCTGAGACAGTTTGAAACTCAAATTTTATAAGCCAGGGGCTTACTATACAGAATCCACCCAGAAAATGTATACACACTTCAGGAAAAGAAAAATAGTATGATGTTTCTTTAACGGATGGTGTTACCCTCCTATGGGAGACCTCAGAAGACGTAGTATAGTACATTGCAGAAAACTCACTGCACTGTTGGCCCTTTGAAAGAAATTGAAACTGCATGTGCAGCAATCTCAATGACCAAGGCCACCCACCCAAGCAGCTGTTCACCATATAATACGTGTCTAGAAGCCCATGGCCACCACTGTGAGCACCTCTTGTAATTGTAGAGGCCAAAAGTAACTTGTATTAATCTCATGATGTCTCAATAAATTTAGCGTTAAAATATTTATACAAATTTTTCCTTTTTTTGGAGCATGCATACATTTTTTGGTGGACTGTATGTATTTGTATGTGTGTGTGCATACTTTTAATCACACTGATGGTGAAGTTTGGAGACACAGACACTATTATTTTGTTTGTATTATAATGAACTATAACTAAAACATTTGCATTTGTTATACATATTTGTTTTTAGACTTAATAGCTACTATGTTTATTTGGTATATATATATATTAAATATATGTATAAAAAACCTAGCACACAGGCACATAGTGCCATAGAACCAGCACTGGATAGCCATTGTTTTTCTTCATTTTTATGAATCTGGCTTCCACTCAATCTCACAAACACTTGTACAGGGCCTGCTTTGTGTTAAGTGATGATTGCCAATAATTACGAAGTACTTTGAGGCAATAATGGACAAAGGAGTGATTCTTGCCTGGGGAGATCTTTCAGTTTTCAATAAAATTTACACCACAGAGAAACACACAGATTTCCCTATGCATTAACAGGTTTGGGCCAATATGCTCACCCACGTAACCCACTCGACCATCAAGACCTAGATCATTTCCACATCCCAAAGGGCCCCTCTGTGCTCCTTCTAATCAATCCACAGTTCCCAAAGGCAGCCACAGTTCTAACCCCACCCACCCACACAATAGATTAGATATCGATTTCTTCACCTACTTCTCACTCGAGTGATCACTGGAAACATCTTCCTTCTAGGTCTGGCTTCTCGCATTTAACATGACTGTTAGGTTCTACGCTGAATGTAAAAGCACTGAATGAGCAACAGTGGAGGCTGAGGAGGGACCCTGAGGCACAGGAACAGATTCATACAGGCAGAAAAAAGGTAGAAAGATAAGCATAAAGGATATTTGGGGGCTGGGGTGACCGAAGTAAGGGATTCCCCCATGGGGAAAGGTAAGGCAGGATGGACTGGTAGGCTGCAGATTTGTTGGCAGCTTTTAATGTCCCGTCTAGGCATGGGTCGAAGGTAGGGGGGTCCACAGGAGAGTGAGACCAATGAGATCTGGCTTTGGAGAAGATATGTATGTGATCACAACAGGAAGCATAACAAGGAGAACAGAGTGGGGGCCAGGAAATAAGTTATTTGATTATTTGTGAATTCATCCATCCATCCATCCATCCATCCATTCAGAATTTTGCCAGTACTTATTTGCTACTGAGCTCTAGACTTTTGTCCATTACAGTCCATCTCTAGCTGTGATCCTTTGACTAGGAAGCAAAATCAAAGCTTGGTAGACTCTGTCTGTTGGTTGTTTCAAATTCTCTCCCCACTCTCAAATTCTGAGAAATCTTTGAATTTTCCCTGGTAACATTCTCATCAAATCTTAAAATTTGCATCCTTGGCTTTATTCTATCCTGTTTTTTCTGTTTGCAGCTTCACTGTGTGTTCACTTTGTTTGCCTTAATTTTGTAACATGAACAGCTACTTCGGGGAGTATGTGGTTTGTCAACTAGCGATTTATGGTTTTTTTGAGGTTTTGTATTGTTTCTACCCTTTTTTCTGTATTGCTTTTTTTTCTCTTTAAATAAAATTTAAAAAAAATAAAATAAAATTTGCATCCTCACTGAGGACCCAGATGAGCAGATATGCTCTGTTTTGTGTGTGAGGCTGTAAGTTAATAACCCTGAGAAAGAGGAAGGATTTTAACAATGAAAACAGGGTCAACTCCACACTTTGGAAGAGAGTTGTGGATGGGAATCCCCAAAATGTCTTCCACAGCAGATTACTGGTTCTACAAATTATTACAGGTATTCAGTGGGGATGGAAAAGATGAAATCGTGGTCATGTCTATTTGGGAAATCTTAGATTAAAAAAGCAAACTACACAGGTTCAACTGCGGGACTTTTCAGAGGCTTGAATGTACCCTGTTAATTTCTATAAGGGAGCAGGTGTGAAGCTTTTTTCTTCAAACAGTTTGACTGTCAAAAACTTTTCCTGCCTGAAGCCTCTTGGGTATTTTTGCATTCTTTAAGAGGGATCGGGGATTTTCCTGATATGGTCTAAGAAAATTCAGTAGTAGTTCATGTCCAGAGCAGAAGAGGCAAATTTTCTAGGAAAGTTGGGTCAGAGCAGGGATGATCCTCAAACTGGAAAAGGGAGTGACTTCCTCGGAAAGGCAAACGGGAAGGAAGAGTAGGACATGGACTCCAGGGAATCTTAAGGAAAAGGAGGGAACGGTCCTTGGTTACCCGCCACTGGGTTTGACTGGGACTCGAGGTCTTGCAACAGTCTGTGCACCTACAGCTGGCCTCTCAGAAGACTCACTGAGCGGCTGGGACCTGGGTCCACACCCCAGCTGTACCACTCGCCTGTAGTCCATTCCTCTACTTCTCTGGACCTCGGGTTTCCCAGCTGGAAAAGGAAAACCACCTTACTGCTCTCCGCGGTGACGCTGTCATTTAAAAGTAACGCGCTAATGGGTATGAAGCGATGAGCAGAGTGCTGAGTGCTGAAGGCTCAGCTGTTTGTGAGTCAGCGCGCTCAGTTCCTCTAAAGCTCATTGTCTCTGTAAAGGGAAATTTGTAGCGTTAAAATGGCCAAGTGACTTTTTTTTACAGTAGGGGGTAAAAACTGGTAGAACGAGTTGAAACCAATTGCTTTTTATTTTCTGTAAATCCCACCCTTGTCATCGCCCTTGGGGTTCAAACAGGGCACAACAATGGCTCGGTGGGATTCTGCACTGATGGAGGCTCCTGTGAGCAAGGGCTGTCTTTCTCCAGGGTGCAGCAAGCCTTCTGTCTGCCCCATCATTTGCCTCCTGCTGAGTGTGACTGGATTGCTGCGAGGGCCAGGAAGGGCATGTGTCAAGAGGTCAGTAGGTCCCCCCAAGACAATGTCCTGCTTCTCAGGTGAGGCCTATTTTATGACAGAGCAGAACATCCTCAGCCTCTGGGGGAAACACCTCTCACTTGCCATAAACTAATGCATTCGGATGAGGCAGAGGGTGACTCTTGACCAAGGTACCGAAGGGCAGAGTCCTGTTCTCTGGTGTTCGGGACGCGCTGCTTTGCTCAGGTCGGCTCCTCTGTGCTGTAGCTTTGCTTCCGGGCCTCCTTCCTTCCCTGCAGCCCCAGAAAGCTTTCCGGACTCTTGCAAATGGCTCACCTGGTTGAGGAAGCTCAGCCCAGATGGCATCAAGTCCCTGGGGCTTATGAAATGGTGACCTTGGCAGCTGAAGACATCTGAAACTAATTAGTCTTTCTCTTTGTTTTCTTTATGAGTGTGTGCATAAAGTATATAAATTTTATTTATTTTTAGTGTTGGTATATCTTTATGATACATAACAATGACATTCATACTGGAGAAGTAGTAGGCTGGTTTTTTGTTTGTTTGTTTGTTTGTTTGTCTTTAAGGACCTTCAGAATCACAGATCCTAGCCAGCTGGACAGTACTGGGGTAGCTCAGAAGGAAAGTGACTTTCCTAAGGTCAACACAGTCAAGAAACAGCAGAGCTAGAACTGTAACTCTGTTGAGTCCAACCATCCACCTTCTCTGTCCAGTGCTGTCTCACTGCATCCCAAGAGCACTGGGAGCAGCCAAGGAGCCCTGGCAGGGCCAGACCCTGTGCTCAGTGGGCCCATGCACATAGCCCTTACAGCCAACCTATGAAGGAAATACCACACTCATGCCCATTGTGCAGACAAGGAGGACGCAGACTCAGATACATGTTACAAAGCTCAGGGTCACCGCTAATACAGAGCTGAACCAGTATTCAAACCTAGGACTATCTCCAACCTGCTGCTTACAATCCCAACACTAATGAAAAGATAAGTCTTTACACTGAGGTCCTTAACTTTCAAAACCTTCAAAGTACCTCACAGGCTTCAGGCAACTCCTAAGGACAGGAGAGCTGAAGAGGGTGAAACAAGAGGCTGCCAAACTGGTCCCGTCCAGGTGGGGCCTTGTCTGAGTTGTTACTTTAGTTCAAGGACAGCCAAAGGAAATACTGTGACCCTACACTGGGTCATCAGTCAATTCAGAGGCCACTGGAGGTACTGAAAGGTAGCCAACCAACCACAGCCATGGGCTAAAGAGTCAAATCACTGTCATTGACTTATTAAGACTCCTTCAGGGCTTTATCAGTGGGTAATAATGGGGGCATCCACACATGACCTCAGAGGACACCAATGACAGTGCTCACTGTGAAAGGGCCTCATTTCCAAAGGGAGAGCTGTCATAGCATGATTCAGATTTCCAAGGAACCTGGACACAGAGCAACAATCACACTCACATCTTCAGGCAGAGAAACCTGGTGACTAAACCCCACTATCAGGTACATTTGTCTTGGGTGGCAGAAGCAAAGGAAGAGACAAGGACTCACTGTTTCACTGACATGACAAGATATGCCCATCCCTAATGATAAAAACAATAGCAGGCCTTTACCAGGTCTGTTATATTCCAAAAAGGCCTTCCAGAATGTTTTGCATATGTTACTTCATTTGCAAAAACCTTACAAGGAAGAAGTTACACCTACTTTACAGATGAAGAAACTGAGGCTCAGAGAGATTACCCAGGGTCACCCAGTGACAAATGGTAGCCAGGATTTGAATTTAAGTAGGCTGGCTCCAGAGTCTAAGCTCTCGACTAACTGTAGTGTGTGTGTGTGTGTGTGTGTGTGTGTGTGTGTGTTAGAGGCAAAGGTGGTCCACAGTAGAACTTGATGTATCCCCTAGGAGATAAGATTAGAGAACTCTTATGGACTCTTCCAGTACTTGCTTCTTCCTGTCAGCACTGGGGCCCCAGGACCCCCCTCAAACAGGATCCAGACCTTGACCATCTTCCTTCAATAGTTCTTCCAGGAAACCCTCACCTCAACTTTCTAAGCCCCCAGCTTGACCCCTTCAGAGAGGAGGACATACTTTCTCCGTGTTGTTTGCTGTGGTGGTGGTGGGAAAATTAATAAGACTTTTCTGCCGGGAGCATTCTTTTATTTGGAATTGGGCAGTGTCTACTTAACGGCCTTTTAAGGTGCAGGCTGGTGATGGGCCCTGTGATAGCAGCTAGGCTGCCAGGCCTGAGGCACAGGTCCTTGAAGACTGGGCCTCCCGGGCATCCCTGGGGCCATGCAGGCCTCTCCTTCCAGGACTGAGGCTGCCCTTGCCCTTGCTGCTTCCTTTCTGGCTGGCTCGCGGCCACACTGGGAGAATCTCCAAACAACATTTGGCTGCTTCCTTCCAATCTCTTGCTTTGCTACTTTTTAATAAAGTTTCTTTGTTCTACTAACAAAAGAAATAATGTCAACAGATAAGCAAACAGAATAAACCGTAAGTCATATTGGTCCCATTTATCTACATGTGACTGCTGGTGGGTTCCTTTCCTTTTCTTTCTCCTCCCATATGTAGACTTTGAAAATGGGAACAATCTAATGTCCCGTAGGAAAAGTAAGTCAAGTAAATGTAGAGAAACACCCAGGTTGAAGACTCAGCCCAGAAACTTCCTAGTAAGTTGTGTCACTCCTGGGCCTCATTTTCCTCATTTGTAAAATCAGGATAATGGCACTTACTTCAGGAGGCTGCTCTGAGGATTACACTGGGACACTTGAGTGATAACAATCACCTTGCGAGCCCAGCAATGCCAAGCCATCCTTCCCGACTGTGGCCCGGTATGCCGCTGCACTTGGTACCTTCATTGACTTTCCATTTGCTGCAGGGTATTTATATGAATTCTGATTTCTCAGGATTATCAACAATGCCCTGATGCATGTCCTTGTACATAAATCTTGGCGCAAAGAAATTATCTACTTGGCCCAAATTCCTATGAGTGAAATTGCTAGATCAAAGGACATGCTAAAACCAAAAGCTGAAGTTTGAACGGGTTCACTCTTTCCAGCAGGAGAGAACCTGTTTCCCTCTACCCTTGCCGGTACCGGGGTGTCTCCTGTCATCCCTCCACAACTTGATAAAGTGAGAAAACTGCTTACTTGGTGGGGTGTGCAGAGGCATTCTGCTTTTACCGTAAGACTTTGGGATGACTTGAGACCCTATGATGAGTCTGGACATTCAGGAAATCTCCAGTCAGGAATGTCAGTGGTGTTACCGGCAGAGCTCTGATAGAAATCTAAAGTACAGAGCGTAAAAGGGCCCGGAGGCCACCCGCCCCAGGGCCTGACTCTCCAGGAGCACAACATTCAGGTCCTTGCAATCCTGCAAAGGAGGTTTGTCCTCACCCAGTGATGGGGAAGAGAAGGAAAGTCTGATGACACTTCTACAGGGCTCTCAGTATGGACCTGGGACAGTCCTTCAGAGCTCCCTCAGGCTCTGCAATGGTGTCTAAGATGATGCTGTCCAAAAGCTAAGGTTCCAATACCCCTAGATCCCTAACTAGGGGGATTCTCTGTGAACCTCGGATTACCTGCCCAATAGCACCAACAACAACACATCCTTGGCCCATCCTCCCAAGGCTGGCTACTGGGTCAGAGGAGATTAAAAAAGTACACACAGACGCTTGGAAGAGAGCTCTATGACCGTGAACTTAGGTGGCCAAGGAGGCTGGAAACAGGAAGTGACTGAGAGGTCCCGCCTCTAAATCAGTGCTCACGCCTAACACTGGCTACTTTTTATTGGGTGCCTATACTTTGCCATTGGCTTTACATCAAGATCCCAGTTAATTCATCTCAGGGATGAGGGATGATGGGGAAACTGTACAAGTGAAACCATGGGGCTGGAGTATGCTAATGAAAGGGGGAGTAGAGATTCAAACTAGGAGGTGTTCCCTTTGGGAGTGGGGTGGACATAAAAGGCAACAGCCAATTTGCTTTGAAAGTTAATATCTTGTGTAAATTACTAATCCAGTCATTTTTCATTTGTTCAACAAGTATTTATTGAATACCTATTAGGTTGAGTCCGGGGGCAGGTGTTGTGTGAGATTTATTTTTCTCTGTATAGTTTCTGCCCTCTGGGAGCTTATAAATCCTACCTACCTTACACCGATTACCAACTAACCTATCAGCGTTTCTTCTTTCCCTCACTCCATTCTTCTGGCAATCTACTTCATGCCTTGTTCCAAAAAGGACCCAGGAGGCTGAAAGGGCAGTTTCTGTAGCTTTGGGGTCAGACAGACCTCAGTTTGATTCTCTGTCACAATGCAGACAGCCAGGTGTTCTCAGATGCCACGTCACTTCTCTGAGCCTGTAAAATGGGGACTTTCATGGCAATTCTTCATTAGGATTCTTGAGAGAATAATAGGAAATACACATGAAGCACCAGAATACTGCCTGGCATATCCGAAGGATACTCACTTATCTTGTTTAGTCCTCGTGGCACTAATTTCACTGAGAAGGAAACTGCAGTAAGGAAGAAGCCAGCTTGCTCATCCAGGGTCTCAGTCAACTCGAGCTCTACTTGAGTAACTCCAACAATACTTCCAAGATCAAACCCACCTGGGGGTTGTGTGACCGCCCCCCCAGTAGATAAAGCACCTAAAGCAAGTATCACAGAGGCAAGTGCTTAAACGTGATAGCAATTGTAACTGTTAGGTCAACACTTAACTGAGCTCACTGCTTAGACCTTGCAAGTCGGAGAGCCCCCAGCCCCCATCCCTGAGTTTCCCAAGGAAGATCTAAGTAAGGACTGAACTTTTCTCTCTTTATCTCCACTTTTGCAACCCAAAGGGTGGGGACACGATGTTTAGTCAGTGAGTACTTATTTTGGTTTAATGACAATTAAACTGAAGCTTTATGTAGACCTTTTGATTACAGAACCAATGTAAGCTCAATATGGAACATTTAGTCGGGCAGGGAAAAAAGTAAAATCTTGTCATTTCTGTACTCACAGAAAGGCACTACTGGGTGAATGTCATTTCAATATTTTTTGGATAGGTCAAAGGAATTTCATTAAGATTGTGGATAATCACATCTCACTATTTAGCACAGGCTGGCCTTGAACTCACTATATAGCCAAGCTGGCCTGGGACTTGGTGATGCTCATGCCTCAGCCTCCCGAGCTAGGATTACAGACATGCTAGGTGAAGCACGAAGTCTTAAGTGTTAGAGAAGGAAAAGCTATTACCAGGCCATGAGGCTAAAGAATGGCATCTTAGCTGTATGGTGCCCAGACATAAAAGCAACCCTGGCTCTTACATCTTACAGTATTTAGTCCTGTGGTCCTGCCCTTTGCGACCCACCCCTAACGTGCCAAGGGGAGTGCCACGCTCTTCTGAAGCCGGTGACTCATGAGTAGTCATAATCTCGGAAAGCAGTGTGAGAGATGAAGGACTACCACACTCTAAGGGGATGTATAGTGTCGGAAAAAGAAGTAACCTGGAAAAGGAAACCCAGGGGATTTTGATTGCAAATCTATCTGTATAGTGATTCATGAATCTGATTTTGGAGGGAATCCAACTCTAAGAGGAGATTTACTCAGTCACTAAGTGGCTGGAAGTCAGACAGAACTTGAACTCAGGACACTCCCTAACTTAGTCCACTTCTTTGACCATGGAATCAGAAAGATGCAGGTTCAAATCTCAGATATCTCACTTATTAGCTATTGATTTTCAACAAGTCACTGAACTCAAGTCTTAGTTTCTTCATTTTGGAAAATAAGCTTGTCATATATTTTCATCAAGTTTGGAGGGTGGTGTTTTGTAACAGTTGGGTGTTAGATGCCAGGTACTACACAACAACTTTGCCTAAATTATCTCATTTAGTACTAACAATAATCCTATGGGGGATGCATACTATTTTTATATTCATTTTATAGGTGAGGAAACTGAGGCTGAGTAAGTTCCTTACTTTACATTACGGAGCTAGTGAGCGGGCGGGCTGGGATGTGAACAGAGCTCTGTCAGTCTGAGAGCAGCATTACTGCCTAGTACAAATGATTCTTAGCACAGTCTTACAAAATACAAACACCAATTACTATGTCACACATCACTGACTGGTCCCCGTTTTTTATCTCCTCCACAGGGAAACCAAGAGCTGGTCCCTCCAAGAAGTGAAGAGAGGTGCCAGCCTCCCCTAGCCCTGGGCCGCATTCATGTCACCCAGGGGTACAACAGAGGCAGCAGTAAGGCATGGGCAGTATCTCTTCAAACCCTGGGTCTGTATCGTGGGAAGGCCTGGGATGTAGGACTCCTGATGGAGGAGTCCAGCCACCCTGTGAACTGGCTTGCAGTGTGCCTGCTTACCTACCCCAGAGCACTCATCCTTCCCTGCCACCCAGAGAGCTTTCTGGGGCCCTTCTTTGTAAAGACATAAAATCCTCCTGCCCCAGGACTGGGACCTCTGCGGAGCTCGTCAGGTAGGCAGGTAGGTGATTTAAAGAGGCAGAACCCAGAAATAGAGGGAGAGAACCCATTTTTAAAAGCCCAGCAAGCATAGGCATGCCACTTGGAATCCCAGCTCCACTCCACAGCCCAGCCAGCATGAGTCACCCTCCAGCCCTTCACCTGTGCGTTGCAACACAGCTGACAGAAACCACAGCCGTCCCTGAGGTGGGGAGACAGGTACACACACAGAGAAGCGTGCCGTCCTTCGGGCTGCGGCCAGCTTTGCAGTCACGGTTGGCACCAATCACCTCTGTGAAGTGGTTGAGCACCCAAGCTGTGCTCTCAGATTAAACCCCAGCTCTATCTCTACCACTGCCTTGCTCTCCTTGAGTGGTTTTATTTAATCGCTTTGTCCCTCAATTTTCCCATCTATAAAATGGGGATGATAAAAGCAACTCACAGGGCTGTCAAAGGATTAAATGAGATAATGCATGCAAGAGCTCTACACTAGGTTGTGTGTCCAGCACCTACTAGGAGCCTCACACTGACAGGACTGAAAAAGACACAAGGGTCTTTGCTTCTGTGGAGCTTATATTCCACAGGAATACAGAGACAGATAATCACAGAAATATCAAGAAGTCATAAGGCTTTGCAGAGACTTCAAGAGCTGTGACAGGAAGTAACTGTCTACCTTACCAAGGGTGACTGCAGAGGGCTGCCCTGAAGACACAGCTTTATCAGTGGTTCTTATTTACTATCATTTGTTAGGGCCCCTGGTGGTGACCTCTACATAGCCTCCAGTGAGAAACTAAACTGGGAGTTCTCAAACTCAGTATCCCTTATCCACAGGCCTGACCCCCGACCCCAAAGGTCTCTTTTGAAGTCTGACTTTACTCTGAAAACCTCTATCCAACCAGCAAGGGCAGCTGAAACCTCCCTTGCCTTTCCCCGACAAAGGGATGGCCAAGGTGAGGACCCCGGGAAGACAGAGCAAAAAAGAGACGTGCGAGGGGGTCAAGAAAGAAGAAACAAAGATCCCAAGATTTTGGGCTTAGATTTAATTTCAAATTATTCCTGGTAGACTCTTTAAAAACAAAAACACAAACAAAACACTCTAGCTTTCTCCTGCTTGTGGATATGCTGGGTTTACCAACCTTGTTCTTTAGAGAAGACAGCTCATGGCAGTTATGCCACAATTACTTCGTCTAATAGGCATCTGATTTCTCCTTCACTCCCAAAGCAGAAAGCGGCACTCAGAAATGATCAGTCAGCTAAAGCCTCAAAGATGGCCAACTTCAACTTTTCCATCCCTTCTGTGCCAGCCCGAGGTATGCGGTTTGCCCACATCCCATTCAGATCTGTATCATACTCCATAAAAGATGGCCTCCCTGGCCCCGGCGGCCTCCCCGGATGGTAAGCTCCTCCCAAGTAGTAACTCTATAGTTTTCTGGCCTCTGTTTCCCCAGAATCCAAAGCAGGGCCTCGCACACAACAGATACTCAGTGAGAATCTGTGGAACGGAAGGCACTGTCTTCAGCTCTGGCCGCTGGCAGCCAGACTCAGAACCGAAGCTTTGGATCTGAGCTCTGACAGTCACTTCAGTTCCCCTGTGCAAGTCACTTTGCTTCTCCAGCCTCCCCTTCTCCCTCATCTGTAATGTGCATGCGCCAGGGAGGGAGAGGAAAGTGACGGAAAGTCAACGTGTTGGGTTGCTGTGATAATCAAAGGTAATCACTTGAATAACTAAAATATTATTCATAAATAAAGGGAAAGTCTTAAGAAAAAAAGGTGAGGGGGATTTATACAGAGACACCAGGGGAAGATCTGCTCTCTCCTTTGAGATTTCCCAGAAGGAAGGAGACGGACTATGGAGGAGATGTTTCTGGGATTTAGGATTCTAACTAACCAAGTATCTGTCTCTGTATTTTTCCTCTAGTCCTCTTGCTTCTTTCCAGCGTTTCTTTCTCCTCCCTCCTCCTTCATCTCCGCCCCCCGCCCCCTCACCAAGGAAGGAATTGGCCAGCTACACCCAGCCAGCCCCTCCTGGCTCCGCCCCTCCTGGAGGGCCAAGAGTTAACAGCTGCACCTGTTGAGGTATACCTGCAGTTGCCGGCACCTGTACCGACAGCCAATCAGCACTAGCGCTGCTGGGAACTTACCTGTCAGCAAAATCCTGACACCTAAACCTCAACATAAATCAAACACTTCCCTGGGCAGGGAATGTCTGTGTCAGCCAAGAACTAGCCACGAGTGGTCCACAGAGCCTCGGCGAAGATCGTCAGAGCCTGGGAGCAGGAAGATGTCGAATGAACTTGAGTGAGTAAACATCAGCGGATGCCTGGTGCTCCGTGAGCATGGAGGGTGGATGGGGTTTCCAGGAGGAGGAAGAGCGGGGAGGCCGGCGCCAGAATTCACACGGCAATTTGTAAGGGTAAATGAATGAGCTGACGATTCTGCTTTGGCGTGTTGAGGCAAGCCCTGGTCTCAAGCTAGAGCTGAGTGTTTCCCTGGGAAAATAGTTTTTCTCTCCCTCTGCTGAGCAGTTTCGAGCCAGGCAGAGAAACACAGGACTGAAACTGTGAAGGTTTCTGGCACCACTTTTTGATACTCTGAAGGGGCCTTGGAAATCAGAGACAACCCCAGGCCCTTGGAGGCTTTCTATCTTCTTGCCAAAAGGAACTTCTTTGAGGCGCTTTTAAGAGCTGTCTTAAGCAGAGAATTGGGTTTCTCTAAAGGCACTTGTTTGTTGAACTGGAACAATCCCAAGCAGGAAGGTTGCAGTGTGGTGGTTTAACATGCGCATTCTCTGTAGGAGGCTTGAACTAAGTTCAAATCCAGGTTCTGTCCCTTAAAGGCTGTGGGATCTTAAATAAGTCGTTCAACTTATCTGAATTTCATTTTCCTCATCTGGAAAATGGGTACATGTATACTTTGTAGGATTCTTGAGAGTCGAGTGTGCTAAAGGCCATAAAATGCTTAGCACAAAGCTAAAGTTTGCAGATGCGTTCAATAAAACGTGGTTCATTTTGTTCAGAGGCAGTTCTGAGGCTGGGGAAGCTGAGGAGTGGTTTTCGATGAGGTCATCTCTGATGCCTGGAAGGATGTAGGTGCATTCCTGCCCACACCTGGGATTCAGAATCCTAACTGGCCAACACTGATCTTCACTATGGACCCCTGGGTGCATTCTAGACCTCAGAGAAGGTGGGATGAGGACAAGATCTGTGCTGTTTTAGCTTCAGGGAGCTGGTGGGTGAAGCTAGAACCCCTTAACCTGTGACTCTCTTCTTTCTGCCACCCTTAGATGTGAGTGAGCAGAGGCAGGTAAAATAACCTTTTTTTCACCAACTTCTCAATAGTATTTTAAGAACTTAAAAGACCTTCAGGCAGAGCAATTGGTGGATTCTGGCTGCAGTCAGGATCCTAGGATTACCGGGTGGTTCTTGGGTTCTTCTACGTTGGCCAACTATGTTCACAGTAAAATCCCTGTGGTTTACTGGCATCAGATTTCTTTTGAATAAATCCCCTGGGTTGACAAGTGGACTAGCGTAAGAGCAGGTATCCTGTGCCGGCATCTAGACTGAAGTCCCAGCTGTGGCACTTATTCTCTGTGACTTTGGGCAAGTCACTTCACCTGATGCTCCATTTCTCCACCTCGAAATGGTGGCCCACAGTGGCATCCACCTTCTGGAGCTGTTAGGAAATCCAGTAACTTTAGAACAGTGATTGCTTTCAAGCCTGGTAGGCAGCAAACTAGTAATATTATTGTTATTTCATACAGAAATAAGCAACTGAGCATTGGGAACCCTTCACTTCCCATTTTTTCATACTTGGTACGCACAAAAATTTTGAGGGGTACTGCCATCCCAGGCAGACTCATCTGGGTTGCTCCTTAGAGGATCCAAGTCCTGAAGCTGCATACTTGAATAGAAAGGTTTTCTACTTTTCTCCTCCTCAGTGATTTGGCCTTGAAGTCAAATCTTCTGACAGATGAGGCTTCTTCTTTCTTCAAGAAAGCCTGTACCTAAGGTGCTAAGTGTTTGGCTTGCAAGTTCTGAGCTGCTGCTGTGGCCTCGGTCTTGCAGGGCATTTTCCTAAGAAGTGCCTAAGAGTACTGGTCCAAGCATTCATCTTGAGTGCCGATTGAATGACCAGCTCTTGGTCAGCCCTGGCACAGTGGGGAAAGTCGGACTTCCAATTCTGTCACTTGCTTACTGCTGGATCTGGGTGAATCTGGGTATCCTCCCTGTAAACTATAAACACCTACCTGGCAGGTGGAACTGTGAGCTTCAATATGCAGACCACCAGGCCCCGTGTAGAGCTCCATACACGTAACACCGATTATGAGGCTTTAGGTGGAGGGTGGCACCTTGAAGATCTGTTGTGAGTAGCATGAAGGCCAGGCAGTGTAGTCAGAACCAGCTTGAGGCGGTTAGTGGGTGGCAAGTGCCCAGGCCTTTCATGTGGTCGGGCCCAACGCCGGGCCTCGGCCAGCCGCCCTGGGTACCTACAGCTCATGGTCTCACCCCATGCCCCGTGGCTACATCCGGCCGCAAGGGATCCTGGGGCAGCGGGTCCGCAGGGAAATCAGCCGGTGCTTGCCCTTTGCCCTCTGCGCTTGCGCACTGCCTGCAGTGGGACTTGCCGAGTGGGTAATGTGCAGTCACAGTCTGGGGCGTACGCTGAATGTTGTAGCCGCTACCAGTGACCAAAGGTGCAAAGTGACTTCCTGGCCCTTTCTATTGTTATGAAGCTCCCAACAGCCTACTGTGTGCCTGGCACATCTGTAGAACCCAGCCCTGACCCTCGGGGCAGCCACAGTTTACCACCGAGGAAGGCAAGGTTCTGCCACATCAAGGGGCTTACTTAGCGCATAAGGTCCATCCTCTGAAGGTGGCGCATCAGGATGCTCCCCGCCTGTGATCCTCAGTGCATAGTCTGGACCACCACCCTCTTTGGCTGGGAATCCCTGGAGAGAGGACTTGGGGTGTGTGGGGGGGGAGCAGCCATTGACTGAGGCCCAGCCAGCCGCACTGTCTATCTGATCTCTAGCAGTGCAGGCTCCAGACTGCCTGGAGCGCTGAAAGAGTTAACCAAGAACGCCTCCCTGCTGCGGTTTTGTGGTCGAAACCATGATTGCCAGGAGCAAATTTTTGTCGTGCACAAGGTGTGTTATTAAAAGTCGGAGTTACGCTGCTGGTGAATGGAAAGTTAAAAGCCCTCATTAAGCTTGGGCTGTAAAACAGGGGAACTGAGCATAGAGAGCACTAGAGAAAACTCTAACCTCGACCCCAGCTGCTGCGCTTGGAGCTGAGACAGTCTCAATCGCCAGTGGCAGGACTGAGCAGGTCCTCAGAGGTCCCGCAGTGAGGGACAGAGAGGAAGGGCGGCGGGGCTTAAGCTTAATTTGGATCCTCAGAGCTTCCTGTTGGGCTAAAACAAGAAAGTGAATATTCAGCCCCGGCTCCACATCAGCTCCTGTGTGAAATGTTGAAAACTACATTGGCTCCTGATCCCTCCCAGCAACCCAGAGCGAGATGGAAGTGTAAGTGCAGTTTCACAGGAGGGGAGGTTAAGGCTTGGCTCAGGCTCACCAGGAATCTCACAGAGCTGGGATCTTAACTGCGGCTTAACCAGGGTCCGGAACAGTGTGCCACCATGATATGCCACGCTGCTTCTCCTGTGCCCAAACACTGGAAAGGGACAAGGACATATGCTGAACTGTTAACATTTTTCCCAGAGAGGAAGAAGATGAATGAACTCTCTTCTCCACTGCCCTTTGTAGGTTCCACATTTTTTTGTGTACTTGCATTTTACAGACCTATGTTGTTTAGAAATGGGAGGAGGGTCCCATTTTGGAGAATTCTCAGTTCACCTAGAGTGGTGTTCTCAAAGTGTGGTCCCAGGATCATCACCATCTTCAACATCTTCTGGGAACTTGGAAATGCAAATTTTCAGCCCCACCCTAGACCTACTGAATCAGAAACTCTGGGGGCGGGGCCTGAAACTATGTGTTTTAACAAGCCCTCCAGGTGATTCTGATGCCTGTTCAGGTTAAAAACCACCGGCCTAGGAGACTGGGCAGGGGGTTGGGGACAGGAGGTTCCCAGAGCCACCGCTGACCTGCTGTGTAGTTGCTGAGTCAGCAGACTGAGAGCTTTGCTCCAGGGCACTTGTGTTTAAAACCCAGCTCTGCCATCTGTGGATCGGCTGACCTGCCCATAGGCTCCTTAACCTAAGTGTCTGTTTCTGCATGTGGAAAATGGTGATAAAAACACTCGCCTCACAGAACATATGTGAAAACGAAAACACATGGCCTGCAGTATTAATAACTCAGTGCTCCCCCCTTTTCTGGCACTCAGCGTCCCCATTTGTAAAATGCAGCGGATAATCCTGCGGGCTCCTTTCTCTTTCCATTCCCTTTGCTTCCTAAAAGGGTCAGAGCCACTGACCTAGTGAAAGTCTTGCAAATAAATTCTCTCAGTGATTTTGGTGTTATTTTCACTGGGGCTTCTCCCAGGAGGTCAGCAAGAATTGGGAACTTCTAAGGTCAGAGATGGTATAGTAGCCACTTTTATGTCCCCAGTGCTCAAGGTAGTCTGCTGGAAAATAACCATCGATGAATGTTTGTTGAATGAATCAGTGAGTGAAAGAATGAAGAAATATGGCATTCTGGCTTTAGAGGTAGATTTCAATTTCTTTAAAACCTCAATTGTACAGTAGAGAACAAAATAGACTGTTAGACAAGAAACCAAGAGACTACTGCATGAAGAAAAAAAAGCCACAGAGGGAAGAATTTTTCAAAGGGCAGAAAGTGAGTTGCTGGTATAATTTTAAAATGGCACATAATTAATTTTGTGCAACTAGAATTGTTTGATGGGGCCTGACCGCTCTCAGTGTGCCCCCCTGGGTTCTGATGCGGAAGCAGGTGATGCTTTGTCCTGTTACCTTGGAATCTCAAAGCATCAGGGCTGTTGCTACCGGCTACGAAAAGATGTCCCATTTTCCAGGCCAGAGAAAGTACAACTGTGAATTGTGGAGTTTGTTGGGGCTACTGCACAAAAACTAGTGACATTAATAATAGTTCCCACTATTCTGTGCTGGTGCTGTGCTGGACACTGTATTGCATTATCTCATTATGTCTTCCAGCAGGAACACTTTATGAAGTTGTCACAAGGATTAAATAAAACAATGACTAGAAATTGTTTACCCAGCACCTGGTGCTTGGTAATCCCTTAATGAACAGTAGCTCTGCTAGTAATTCTAGAGATTAATACTCTCATCTCCCCACATTTTATAGGTAAGAAAACTGAGGCACAGAGATGTCCAGTGGGTTTCCTAAAATCACAGTTTATAAATAGCTGAGCGGGGACCAGAACCCAGGTCTGTGGAGCTCGCCTATGTAACCAGTTTCCTGCCACCTCCTTCAAACTGGACTCACTACAGAACCTCATGCTATGTGCTATCATTTCTCCAGGGAGGCCCCAAAGCCTTCCCAGCCCATTTGACAAGGTTCGTTTCACAAACTGTGGATCTAGAAAACCAGGTGGGTCCCTGACAGATGTGAGAACGCTGGGGCGCCCCTGTCATCCCCAGGGAACACCCTGCACGGGGCTGGCTGAGACAGTGGTTCCTCCATGAGCAGTTGCGGAAGGGCCTCCCTGTGGGTAATTCGTGAGTTTGATTGATCACCGCTGATGAGGCTGGGTGGCTCAGGGCAAGGTTTGGCAAGTCACTGGGTGTATCGGTGACAACACCCAGATCAGGTGGCCCCTGTAGTTCTTCCTCCTCAGGCTGGGACCCAGCTCCCCAGATCTGTCCCGGCCCAGGCACCTTTATAGGTGGGGCTTGAGGCTGCCTTTTCGGTGACACATTTTTTGCTCTCCTCTTCTGCAAAACTGAATAAGAATCCCTACTTTTCCCCTTTGAATTGCTGAGATGCCTGTGACCCAGGGCAGTGGTGGAACTTAGCATAGGATAGGCTGCTAGGAGACCCGAGTTTCCACCCTGCTGTATGCTGTGTGTCCTGAGGTAAGCATACTTCCTCTCTGGGACTGTATTTCCAAAGTCTTGTGTGTACCCTAAATTGCTAGGATTCTAACAGAAGGGAATGACACCAAAAGGCCCCAACTAATGGCTGAAACAGCATCTACTTAATCTCACTGGGAGTTTTAAGTAGCTCAGCCAGAAAGCAGTGGGCATTGCACGTTAAAGGGACTCACTAGGCTGAAATCTCCACCTCACCACTCTCAGCCTCCTCCATCCTGGTACCCAGAATGACGCATGTTGGAGTCAGGAGGCCAAGAGGCTGACTGGACATGGAGCAATTGGTGCCACACCCCTTGCGTGCCATGGGCCCAGAGTGAAGAGCTGAGGGAGGGAAGCCCCACTCATACCTGAGAACTAGTGAGAGGAGCCCTCAGCAAGCGTGGGGTAGCAGCGAGCGAGATCCCAGAGCTCCTTTCTTTTACCCTGGCTTGCAGCTTGCTCCCACATGGAGGGGGAACCAACCAGAGGCAGCTTTGTGAGGGTTCTTGAAGCTGGGAGCCAGAGACCTCAGTTCTAGGCCTGATGCCTCCAGGTGCCAGCTAGGTGGCCTTAGGCACGCCAGTGCTCTATCCGTGGTTGTTTTTGCTGCTATCAAATGGGGACAGTCATACCTTCCCTCCCTACCTTTCAGGGCGTTGCAGGATCTTAGGTATGACGGATACATGAGGAGCATACTGAAGAATATAGCACATATGCAAATGTGAGGGATCATCACATCTCAGCCGAGTTTCCTTGTGGGTGTGCTGGCCTTCGCTGGGGGAATGTGAATATGCAAAGCAGATGGCTCATTATCTGGCCACAGTAGGAGGGTAGTCTCTGGACACTCGCTCTTCCAGGTTTCCTGTCATCTGGACGATCCAAGGTCCTCCCCGCCCATCTGCATTCACCTCTTCCTTAATCCTCCCACTTGCCACACAGCTGTCACTCCTCAGGCCCGGGCAGGTGAGAAGTCCTCTGGCTTCTCTTCCTTCTTAGCTTTCTTCACCCTTCTGATAGGAGCTGTTTGCTTTTGTAGTCATGGCTTCCCTGCTGCCATTAAAATGGACCCTGCTTGACAGCGGGGACAGTGTAGCACAGGGGAAACTAGGACAGCGTCTGGCTGTCCAGTGGTTATTGGATAACATATTTGATAAAATGAAGGACAGATGCCATGGACATGTGTTGTTTTATGTTCCATTGTGGAAAAGCAGCTGGCTGTGGAGTTCCCAGGCCAGATCCCAGGTCACCTAATGTCTCGGTTGCCTATTTCTGGGTCTGTAAAATAGGAATAATAACATACCGTGTGATGGGAGGTTCTGTGAGATAATAAATGTGATGACCAAGTTCAGGGGTTATTACACTATCTCTTTGGGTTTTTGACATGGAACCTGGATCACAGACGGGAGACTTGGAGGGAAGAATGATAATTTGAGCACCTCAGAAATAGTCTCCCCTTTACTCTCACGCTAGGCTTCTGGGGTGATGGTGGTGATGATGGCTATTATTTACTGAAATTATTCTCTGGCAGATGTTAGGCTTAAACGAATTTCTTACGTTAATGCACTTAATTCCCCTAACAAGCAGAGATTAACTCTACTCTCAAGCAATCACTCCTGGTGACTCTCCATTACACTGCTGTGTTCCAATTTTCTTCACAGCATTTATCACTAACTAAAATGAACTCATTTACCTACTTGTTTATGGTCTGTCTTCCCAATTAGACTGTAAGTTCCTTGGGAGCAAAGCCTTATCTGTCTCGTTCTTGGCTGATCTCCCTGTGCCTAGAAGCCCTGACTTCAGCAAACCCATTTACCAGATGAGGACGTAGGCTTAGAAGGACCAAGGGGCTACTCAAGGCTACAGTTGCTAAACCCATGGGCTGTGATCCTGGCACTACTTCCTCCCATGATGCATCAGGCTCTGCCATGCTCTGCCCTGGTAGAGCTCTGAAGTCAAAAAGGTTGCCCAAGGCCAAGTCCTCACCCTCTATGACCCCTCAGTTCCCCTTTCATCTTCCTGTACCTCAGGTCCATCTCCGGCAGGGACAACAACACATAATTTGCGTAAGCCCTAGGGCAGGTGACCGGACAGGAGTCTCCTGGTTCCCCCTTTGTCCCGGCACTATCCTCATGAATCAATCTAAATCCTCCTTGGAACATTCATCCCGGATCAGCTTCTGGAACTTTTTCCCTCTGTCTCCATCCACTGAGTCCTCAACCCTCAACCCTAACCTTTAAGAGAGCACAGAAGCAAAAGTTCTTGGATTTCAGGATTTGACAACAATCCAATGCTAATTTTATCCATAATTAAGACTGTCTGGGGTCAGGGGTTTAGCTCAGCAGCGTAAGTGCCTGCTTGGCAGATGTGAGATTGTGAGTTCAATCCCTGGTACAAAAAAAAAAAATTGCAAAAGACTTTCTGGAAGCTGAATGCATAGTATTAGAACATGAGGTTGACTAGTAGTGTGAGCAGGCTCGGGGACCAGGACACTAAGACTCTCTGGTTCTGGCTAACTTTTCTAGACTTGACTAGAAACTTCTCTAGTCACTGTCTTGCCTTCCTGCTTAATGTCTCCTGCCTTGTGTGGGTGAGAAATTCCATTCTGCTTTGCAACAGAGGATTGTTTCAGTATATTCCAGAGAAGGGAATTTTCCAGAATAGAAAAGGCCTTTAGAAAAAGACCAGCATAGGAGCTGCATCTTAGAGTCCCACAGGTCCAAATCCAAGTTCCACCTCTATTGGTTACCAATGGAGTGACCTTGAGTACCTTGTTTGAGTCTCAGTTTCCTCTTCTGTAGAAGAGGCCAATAATTCCTATTTCTAAAGGCTGTTGTGTGGGACAGTTGAAATGTCACACCAAAACAGTTGGCATTGTGTCTACTTATAGTAAATGCTTAAGGTACAGCAGCTGCTGTTGATCAAAGAATCAGACTTTGAAATCCCAACAGGCTATGCCAGAGACCCTTGTAGACCAGGAAGGCCTCTGATGAGCAGAAGGCATCATATCTTCTTTTGTTTTAGTTATGAGTTTATTGTTGTCTTCTAAAATGTCTTTTAAAAAAAAGGTAAAATAAGTGATAGGTCCTCAGAGCTGATAATGGTCATTCCATCCATCTGTCAGCATATTGGGACCAATGGGCCAAGATCTGCCACTGCTCCTGGGGGGTCATAGCTCACAACACTTTGCAGCTCTCAGTGTCTACCCTGAGCCTCAAGTGTTGCTGTGGCTTGCATGTTTTAAGCACATGTTATGTGCCAGGCAGAGTTCTAAGCATTTTTCAAGCGCTGAGGCACTTAAACCTTAAAGTCCTCTCTGGTGGGTATTTTTCTTGAACTTAGTTACAAATGAGTAGTGACCAGTCAGGGTGGGAGGAGAGGTGGGGCCTTTGAGGACTTTCTCCGGTTTGTCCTTGGCCTCCTTAGTTTGGGAATTCTCTTCTACCTGGGACTGGGCAGGAGGTAGGGACAGCTCCCCTGGGCTGTTCAGTAAGTTCCCCTGACCCCAGGCCCAAAAGAAAGCTAGGAGGGGCCTCTTCTCACTTTCTGTCTTGAGGTCCCTTGATTTATACCAGTAGAAACTTGGGGTGTGCCTCCCTTCCACACCCCTGGACCAGGAAGCTTTCTATCATTTCTCTTTCCTATGTGACAGCTTCTTTTACCTCCCTTAAGAGCCTAACACCCTACACCCTGGAGCCCAGTGACATTGGAAACGCTACCCTGGGTGATGCCCCTGAAAGAGCTGTGTGGTCCCACATACCACCCCCCATCTGCTGGGGTCTGGCCTGGGTTGCTGTTTCCACCTTGAATCAGAGAATGTGGGTCTGAGCCCCTGGGCAACTGGTGGGCATGTCCTGTAACATGTCTCGTGAGGTCCTTTCCCACCGGCTGCTCTGCTACGATGCCAAGAATTCCACCACTACTGGATCATGTGGCTTCGGTGCAGCCTGGACAGCCTGTCTCCTCCTCTACTCCTTTCTCTACGCTCTCTGCCCCAAAATGAGCAAGCCGGTGACAGAGCAGGTGCCTTACCAGGGATTCTCGAAGTGTAGGCTGCAGGCCAGCAGTAGCAGCACCAGGGAAACTTGGAGAAATGCAAGTTTTCAGCTGCCCAACCAAGGGTATTGGAACGCTAGGCTGGACCCAGCAATCTGAGCGTTAACAAGGCCACCGGCTCCATCTCACACAGCTTCAGTCTCACAGCGTGGTCCTGTACGGCAACGTCCTCTTGCCAGTGCCCACGTCCCCTCCAAGCCACTCCTTTAGCGGGTTCTGGGACAGCTCCTTTTGAACTGTGCTTTTAGTTTCTCCACTGTAAGATAGAAATTTAATAATAGTGCATGCCTTACCGGGGTTGATGTGAGAGTTAAGTTTGATGCTAGTTCGTGAAGAGTGCTTAACCCATTGCCCAAAACATGGCCAACATTCATCAAAGATTAGATATTACTTTTTATCAAAATCATTGTTCTATATTTTATCCCCATTTCTGTTCCCTCCTCCCACCACTTCTGAGTGAAAGAGTCCACAGAGCTGAGTGTCTCCAACAAAAATGTCTGCCTCCTCCAAAACCCCTTTCTTTGAGTCCGTGGGGCTTATCTCTTGAGCTATAATGATCTGTGTTTGTCCAGGCATCCTGGCACACTGCCCAGGTTCTGCCTACCTCTGTGTGCCCTGCAGCACTCAACTCTGGTTCCTGGCATCTGAGCCACTGCTCCAGGACCCTACCATAAACGTTGGTCTGAAATACCATTTCCCAAGACTGACTCTGCCCCAGGGCTTCCGGGCCCTGGCACTCGCTGTCACTGGTCACGTTTTCTCCCTGGTCACTGTGTTCTGCAGCCTCCTGTGCCCTTCATGGTCTTGAAGACAAGTACTTCAAAGGGCAAACACTGGGTTATCTGGAACTGTACTCTTTGCAGTGCATCCTTGTCATTTCCTATCCTGGCGCATGAATTCCCCTCGAGTAGGTATGGAAGCATTTTATTGCCTCCTCTCTGTGACTTGCAGGGTCAGCAAGGGTGTCCAGGGTGCCAAGGCCCGGGCCTGTGATTTCTCCATGGCAGCCCTGATTCTGATCTAGGGCTCACGTCCATTCCACTGCCCCTCGGTGCTTAAGGCCAGAGGCAGCAGCTCCTACTTCCCAAGGCCGGCAACTCTGAGTTGGGCATTGGCCTGAGGCTGCCATGCAGGAACAGCCTAAATCTGACTCCCTGCTTACCTTCAGTTTCAGGTCTGTGCGGCTGCTGAAAAACGATCCAGTCAACTTCCAGAAATTCCCCTACGCTAATGAGGATGAGGCCTGGAAGACATACCTTGAAAACCCCTTAACGGCTGCCACGAAGGCCATGATGAGAGTCAACGGGGATGACGAAAGTGTGGCAGCCCTGAGCTTCCTCTACGATTACTACATGGTACATTTTTGTGTGTCTTGCTTTTAGACCCCAGGACCAGTAGCCCACCATGATTGTCCCTGCCAGCCCTCAGCTCTGGGCCTTTGCACCAGCTGTCTCTTCTTCTTGTCCCTTCCTTCCTTTGTCCTGATTCAGGCCATGCTCAGTTTGAGTCTCAGCCTAGATGTCACTTCATTCTTTTGTTGGGGAGGGGAGGCTTTCTTGTATTTCCCATTCTATGCCCCTTCAGGGCACCCTCAGCCATACCAGCATCTTCTTTGTCTTTTCCTTATTAATGTACCATGTGCTCATTTATTTCTCCGTCTCCTGCCCAAGACTGAGCTCCTACAGAGCAAGAACACTCCGTGATCATTGCTAGTCCTTAGCGGCCCACATAGACTGCCGGCCAGGGCCCCAACACACGTGGGCTGAGTGGGTGAACGGCTGACTCAGCCCTTGCCTTGGCCAGGTGCACTGTATCACAGCAACACCTCAATTTCCATCCTCTCTCTGACCCACTTCATGGGTTATAACCATTTCCTGGTCAACCCCACCTAGCTATTCCTGCCCCGGTCCTGGAACATACTTTCTGCTCTTTAACACATTCCCATTTCTTCCTTGGACTCCATTCTGCCACGTTGTCTCTTCCTCTCACAAGTATCCTGCCCCTACTACCATTTTGCCTTTCACTGTTCTCTAACTATTTAAAGTTATCACAAATACAAAATACAAGACACTTCTACCACCTTCAGTGTTGCTGCCAGACATTACTAATGGATTACAGCCTGCATTCTCATTGAGGGTATATGAGGCTGTGGGATCTTTGTCAACTCAGGACTCCAGGCAGCCCTACCCCCTCAACTGAATTGAGACAAGAAAGCAAACTTAACTTGCTGTCCTGGGCCTGAGAGATTGCTCCAGGGGACATTCCTACATTTGAGGATGAGGTGCACGCATAATCATTTGTTGAGATAACTGGCTCTGAACTTTAAGATTTAAACCAACTTTAAATCATGTCCTTTTATTTATTTTTTTTTATCGGTACCAGGGATCGAACTCACAACCATGCACTTGCAAGGCAGGCGCTTATGCTACTGAGCTAAATCCCCAGCCTAAAGCAACTTTATACATAAGTCCTCAAATCTACTGCCCCAAGATGTATTTTATTTATTCACTCTCCTGCAAGAAAGAAGGCAAGTTCTCTGCCTGAATTTAGAGGCCAAGGGAGGGTGGGGCAAATGGTTCTAGAGAGGAGAAGGCCCCTGCTGATTTCTCTGGCTTTGTTCTCATGCTGGGCTGGTGTGTTTTCCCTCTCCTGCCTCCCACAGCAGACTGGGAGCATCCCGATAGCATCCCTCCCAGGCTAGAGGAAAAAGAACGTGAATGACTGCCTCAGTGTTGGGACACAGTGGGAGCCATAACTCTTTTATCTGGCTGTGAACCCCAACTGGGATTCATAGGCTGAGGCTGGACCACAAAATAAAATACAGCACTGTCTGTCTTAGGCAAGAGGCTATTCCCAGGGCCAGGATGGTGGGGCCAGGCTCTGAAGGGGATGCCAGTGTTGGTTTTTTTGTGCAGTGTGGTGTCGGTGAGATTCAGTCTGGCTTTAGAGCAGCCCTGTGGGCAGTGAGGACTGGGTTTAATGGCAGCACCAGATCACCAGCTTGGGAGCTGAGACCTTGTCATGCCACAAACTGTTAACATGGCTTTGGGTGAATCAGCACCAAAGTTGACCACTTACCGGTTCATTGAACATGTTGTTCTCTCCCCGGGGTGGGAATACCAGCTTGGGCTTTGGAACCACCAGAAGGGGTTGGAGTCTTGGTACTCGTCTTCAAAGCCTTAGGGACGAGTGAGTTAGAATGTTTTAAGATACAACGTTATAAGCACATTTATATGGCTATACTGTCCACACCCTGGGTGCTGTCCTAAGCATTCACAACAACTCCGAGGCAATATGACTATTATTATCTGTGTTTTTATAGGAGGATATTTACAGAAGGGTGAAGCACTTTGTTCAAAGCCAGACAGGCAGTATGTGGATCTAGGGATTGAATCCAAGAAATGCAGATTCAGAGACCACACTCCAAGGCCCCATGGAGACTCTCTGGCCCTCAGTCTCCGTTTCCGTGTAGTGGAGATGATATTCCTAGATATCTAGAATAGGCATGAAGGTTCCATTAGAGAAAGTGTTTGGTACCAGGGCTACTCCATAGGAAGTTCTCTATTTTTAAAAAACAAGTGATTACTTTTATTAGTAAATCTTCATAATTCCCCACTTGACATATGAAAACCCTGAGTTTTAGGCAGGTGTAGTCCTTTATCCGAAGTCACACAGCATTTTTAAACAGTAAAGCTAAGATTTAAGTCTGCCTGCCCCCAAATTCTATGCTCTTTAACTGCTAAGCCTGGGGTACTTCTCCCCTCTCCCTGACGTGAAGCCCAGACTAAATGGCGGCCCCAGCTCCTGATGACTGGAAGGACTCTCTCAGTCTCTCCAAGTGCCTGGCCAAGACTCAGGAAGGGGAGCTCCTCCTAACAGCCAGGTCTTAGCCAAGAGCCACACAAGAATTCTTCCTTCCTCCCTCTCAGGGCCCCAAGGAGAAGCGGATACTGTCATCCAGCACTGGCGGCCGGAACGACCAAGGAAAGAGGTGAGATTTACCGAGGCCCTGGCACCTCTGTGCACCCCACACACACCCTACTCCCTCCTCACCCAGGCCGAGCTGCCCGTCAGCCACAGAGGCCCTTCCGGGGGCCCGTAGACCTGTAGGGACTCAGGGTGGAGGTGTTTTAATTTCTTTTAAAACCAGAAGAAAAGAATTAATAAAATCCAACCCAGATTCTATCTGTCGTTATGCCAGTGCAACTGTACATGATATTTCCAAATACTCCTGAAAGGACTGATGAAGGTAAAAGAGCCAACACACACACACACACACACACACACACACACACACACACATGCATAGCACACCCCAGATGCCTGCAGGCCCTGTGGGCTGGCATTTACTGAAAACAAACTTCAAAGCCACAGTAGTGGAAAAAGCCTGGAGGCAGCTCTTCTGTCTCAGCTCCAAAACCCTCCTCCCTGCAGCTTCTTGGGGAGGGATAGCTGGCCTGTCCCTGGTGGAGGGGACACTTGAGTTCCTGGACTTCCTCCCCCTGGGCTCCCTGGGCCTCTGCCTGGCATTTGTGCCTCAGGCCACCTGTGTCCCTTTCCTTGTAGAGAGCAGGCCAGGCTACACAGGGCCAGCTGGGCCCAGAGGGATCTTGCCCCTCTGTCTGTTTTCCACTTCTGACCACCCAGCTGGGGGGTGTGGTTGTGCAGGGCTCTCCCTGCCCAGAAGACCCAAGACCCAGACCACTGCCACAGGCACTGCTACTCCTTCCCGTGTCCCTGCGTGTGGCTGTGGCTCCTCGGGACCCTTCCCCAACACTGCCGGAACAGTGGGTTTGGGCATGCAGAGGGCTTCTTCAAAGTGAATTTACAAGTGACGTGCTTGCAAATGCAGTGTCTGCCTTTTGCAAAGGATTCAGATTCTGTAGAAATGCAGAAAGAGTGAAACTGTCCATGGTTCACTACTCCTGCCCCCTTCACAGTTTGGGGTACATTAGCGTATTCACAGACCCACGGCCCCTCCTGTACACACCCTGCGGCTGACACATCATGGTTGGTCTGAAGCGGGGACATTTTTGTCACAGGCACATCTGACTGTGACTAAGGCATAAAGATGAAACCGTCAGTCTCTAACTAACAGGACTGGGATAGAGGAAACAGACATTTCCCCAGCCCTGAGCCATGCAGGGCTGGTTCCCCACACCTTCCACCTCTCACCCCGGGACAAACCGGCCTGGGCGAGGCTTGGCCTCACCCGTGCTGGGTGGACACCAGACCAGAGGAGGTCAGAATGTCATTGTCACCATCGTTCTGCCCTCCCCCAGGTTTTACCAGGGCATGGAGTATGAGACGGATCTTGTGCCCCTCGAAAGCCCCACGCACCTCATGAAATTCCTGACCGAGAACGTGTCTGCAACCCCAGAGTACCCGGATGTGCTCAAGAAGAACAACCTGATGAGCTTGGAGGGGACTATGCCTGCCCCTGGCAAGGCCACTCCAGGCCCTCCAGGCCCCAGCAAGCTGGAAGCCAGCTCCGTGGACAGCTACCTACTGCCCACCAGTGACATGTATGATAACGGGTCTCTCAATTCGTTGTTTGAGAACATTCATGGGGTGCCCCCCACCCAGCGCTGGCAACCAGACAGCACCTTCAAAGATGACCCACAGGAGGTGAGGGCCCATTCTCACACCCTCACAGCATCCCTTGATGTGTGTGTGCATGTGCAGAAAGAGAGAAGATTAGTAAGCTCAGTGCTTTGGAATCCATAGAAGAAAGAATTCTAGAGCTGAAGCAGGACTGCCATGTACTGTTGTCCAGGTTGTGTACACTGTACAGCCTGCAGAGATATATTTGTAACCCTGGGCTGTGGCTCCAATGGCCTGAAATGGTAGTTTATTCTCTTGGGATTGTGTTTCTCTGCAGTCGCTGCTCTTCCCAGATATCCTGAAAACATCCCCGGAAGCCCCATGTCCAGAGGATTATCCTAGCATCAAGAGGTAACTTGGCCCCCTGGACCCTTGATTATCTGCGCAGTGGGTAGGGGCTGCGGACAACACTGCCCCCTGCCCCCAGAACCTAGCAGGAATAGTCCATGAGGAAAAGAGGGAAGTAAAGGCAGATGGAGGGAGAGAGGATTTCCACCTTCCTTTCCTGGGCTGCAACAGGGATCTCAGTGCTCAGCGCTCTGTTAGACAGCTGAGCTTCTGTGGCCCTAACTTGTCGCTGTGACTTTGCCACCTCTCGGGGTTCTGATTTTCACTAGGCCTCCTGATATGCAGGACTGAGGCTCAACGCAGCCATTAACTAGAACCTGAGGCCCAGGAGAGTAAAGCGAGCTAGAAGGTCACATAGTGAGCCCCTGCCAGGGTCTCAGGGCCAGGGCTCACTGTCCTCTCTCCTTTGCAGTGACTTTGAGTACACCCTGGGCTCTCCCAAAGCCATCCACATCAAGTCAGGGGAGTCGCCCATGGCCTACCTCAACAAGGGCCAGTTCTACCCAGTCACCCTGCGGACCCCAGCAGGTGCCAAAGGCCTTGCCCTGTCTTCCAACAAAGTCAAGGTGTGTGGACCCCTGGGGCATGTGGGGGAAGGTTCAAAGGGGGCGAGATGCCTGCTGGAGGGTGGCCATGGCCTTTGGCAGAGGCTGCTGGGTAACTGCCCATTGCCCCTGGCCGGGGGGAGACTGAGGCAGGACTCTGGGCCTTCCCGGTGGGAGTGACATGGCCGCTGTGCTTGCAGAGCGTGGTGATGGTCGTCTTTGACAATGAGAAGGGCCCGGTGGAGCAGCTGCGGTTCTGGAAGCACTGGCACTCCCGGCAGCCCACCGCCAAGCAGCGGGTCATTGATGTGGGTGAGTCCCTCCCTTCCTGCCCCTGCTGCCCCTTCCTGGAGCCTGGCCTCCAGCCCCAGGTCACAGCTGCAGATTGCAAGCAGCAGCCGCTCTTCTGCATTGCTTTGGGACAAACGGGTTAGAAGACCTTAGCACTGGCCCATTTGTTCCCATAACAGTGAGGCTAGTAGAGCCTGGCACAGTCACATCTGCTTTGGGCTGGGGCCCTCCAGCCCATCAACAAGGAGGAAAAGGGAAGCCCCAGTGTGTGTCACCTGGCCCCAACCCACCCCAAAACAGGCGAGGGGCACAGCTCACCTTCAAGTCTGCAGGTTCTGGCTTTAGACCCCCATCTCAGCTGTGACTGGTGTCACCTCAATGCCCTGAGATTCAGTTTGTTCTGTCAAATGACATCAGTCCAGCCTGCCCACCATGCTGGCTTCTACCTCGAAGTCATGTATCCTGGAAAACAGGGCACAAATAGGGGACCATTCAGGGACTCATCCATGAGGCTGGACAGCAGAGTGGTTAGGGACAGGGGCTCAGGAGCCAGGCACACCTGGGCACCTGGCCACAATCTGCCTTTTGCTAGCTGTGACCTTGGGCAAGTAATCAAATCTCTCTGAGCTTCATGTTTCTCATACATGGACTGAATGTTCATAGGAGAGGCGTGAGGATCAACTGAGGACTTGCCTCTAAGTGCTCAATAAACGGTAGCTGCTAGTAGAACTAGTTTAGCCATTGCGGTTACTACCACGATCACTGCTATTATAACTGTATGACTGCTGCTGTGTCTGAGAGATCTCTCACGTTACAATCCCCACGGAAAGCACAAGCTCCTGCCGGAGCAATGGGACGCTGGCCTTGCTGGCAGAGCTGGGCTTCCTCTGGGGCTTTGGGCAAACACTCTTTCTGCAGTCTCCCCCATGTGACTCAGGCCACAGTGGCCCCTCCTCCTCCTGGCCTGATGCACTGTTCCTGGGGGGCAGGGTGCACATGCAGCTCCTAATGTCCCCTCCCCATGGCACCCGGGGCTCTTCCCTCCTGACTCTCTGTCCCCCACGTGGTTGCAGCTGACTGCAAAGAGAACTTCAACACAGTGCAGCACATCGAGGAGGTGGCCTACAATGCACTGTCCTTCATGTGGAACATCAGCGAGGAAGCCAAGGTCAGTGCCAGGTGATGGCTGGGACGGGATGGCTGCCCAGGAATTCCTGTCCTTGAGGAAGGGCTCACCAGCACTTAGTGCTGTAGCATTTGGACCATGGAGGGCACTATTGGAGGAGGCAGGACCCATGATGGTCAGAAGCGTGGGCTCTGGAACCAGACAGTCTGGGTCTGCACCTAGCTCTTCCACTTAACCAAACATGTGACTTGGTCCCTCTGAGCCTCCATGGTCTTGGCCATAAGATAAAGCATGCAATCCTAGCACAATGGAACACCCCAGGCACGCAAGAGGTAGCTGTTATTAATCCAGTTCACCATGTACCAGATGCAAAAGCTGAGTCTTGCACAAGGTCACGTGGCAGCCACCGAGGGCTTGGTGACTTCCTGGCCAGTGCAGACTGTGGCAAGGGAAGTGCTTAGCAACCTGGTAGCCAAGGTTAAGTTCAGTCCTGCTGCTTCTGGGCTTCTGGAGCCTGCAAGATGGAACCCATAGGTCACCTGCCTGCCGGGCTGTGATGAGGATTCCACAGCTGGCCCCAGGGCCGAGTGCCAAGGCAGGGAGGCAAAGCAGCTGGTGGTTTTCCCATGCCAGCACTTACACCATTACCATTCTCCCCAGCCTCGAGCCCAAGCCCAGCCACCAGCCTGCTGAGTGCTCATGGGCATCCTGGTCCTGCTTGGAGAGTTGGGCCGGTGCAAAGGGCACTGGCCTGTCCCTGGTCCACCAAGACCACCCAGTCAGGACCTGGGTGGTCTTGGAGCTGCCCTTTCCTTCTCTCGACGAGGCTTGTGTCACCCACTAGGGTACAGCTTGTCTCAAAGGCGTCTCTGGCCTGGGTAGGCTGGGGGCAGGGGTTACCCATGGAAGATGAGGGGAAGGAGCCAGACTATACAAAGGGAGGCCCAAAGGCAGGGGCTGTTATTATTCACACAGAGCGGGCTGGAGGAGGAGCCCGGCCTGCAGCTCAGGGAGGTGGGAAAGTTTCGTGGGAAGGGAGAGGTGGGTTTCGGTGGGGATTTTCTCACCGCCTCTCGGGCCCCAGGCTCGGGTCTCTCAGGTGTGGGCTGGTGGGGGCTGAGGGGGAGGTATGCCTGGCATGTGCCTAGGGGCCTGGCCCCACAGCCAGCCAAGAAGGGGGTCTGCTCAGGCACCCCACCCCAGTCTCACCGTTCAGCTCGAGTCATTGCCAAGGGAAACAGCCCAGAGAACGGGGGTCGGCAGGCACGTCAGCAGGGCTCACCCAGCTGAGACTGACCAGCTACCGTCCGCTGTGGGTTGAGACTTCAGCTGTCCCTCTTACAAAAGTCACAGCATATCAAGCAGTCACAGCTCACTCTTCTAGCCACACAAGACAGGTTTTATTATCCCTGTTCTGTAGATAAGGACACGAGGCTCCATGAGATTGCATCCAAGCCCGGCTCCCCACCACAGGTCTGGGCGGTCCCACATCCTTTTCCCTGACTCCTAAGGTCCACAGCCTTGTTTCTGCTCAGAGCCTCCATAGCTGCAGGACGAAGGGGGCTGACATGGCTCCCTTGCTGGGAGGTGGCTGGGACCAAATGACGAGAGTGATCCCCTCCCTCACTGGAGGCCCAGGATGCCAGAGCTGGGGGCCAGGGTGGAGCGGTTGTGTCTCACCCATGCGCCCTGGGCCAGCAGGAAACTAGTGTCCTTGGCTCACTCTACGTTGCAGAAAGACGGTGGTGCTCTGAAGTTCTAGTCCCTGAAAGTGCTTTTGTGCCCCTCCCAGGACAGGCTGTCCTTGGTGAGCTGATGGGGGCGTCTTGCCCAGTGGCAGAAGGCCTGCACTAGCTGGGCCAGACCCAGCCCCACTGCATGTGGCCTGTGTTACCTTAGGAAAGCTGCCCACCTCTCTGAGCTTCAGTTTCCGGTCTGTAGAAGAGCAGTGGTGACGTTTACTTCCCGGAGTCCTGTGAGGCTTAAGGGCACTGGCCAGGTCCACAGAAGGATTGATTAACTTACCTGGCACCCTGCTCTGTCCTCAGGTGTTCATTGGTGTCAACTGCCTGAGCACAGACTTCTCCTCACAGAAGGGGGTGAAGGGCGTCCCCCTAAACCTGCAGATCGACACCTATGACTGTGGTTCGGGCACTGAGCTCCTGGTGCACCGTGCTGTCTGCCAGATCAAGATCTTCTGTGACAAGGTGGGCAGCCCCTCCACTGGGCCCTGGGAGGGAGAAGGGCCAGCCGGGTGCTGCCACCCTCCTGCCCTCATCTGCCGTCGTCTTCCCTCTGATGTTTCTGTCTGCAGTCTTCGTGCTCACCGCTGTTTATCCTGCAAGCCTTCCTCTATCTCTGCATTTCTGGGTCTCTCATCTCAGCACGCCTTTCTCTGGGTCACTACAAATCTTGCTCCGTCTCTCTTTTTCTCTGCCAGTCTTTCTCAATTTTTCTTTCTTCTGCCCGCGTCTCTCAGTTTCTCTCTCCTCCACTCTTCCTGCCCTGCCCCTCTCTCTTGACTTTCTAAGCTCCTTCCTTCTCTCTGTCTCTCACAGCCTGTGCTGACCTCAGGCAGGCAGGGCCAGGCTGGATTAGGGTGGACCACACGTAGGGATCTTCCCCTTTCCTGGTCCCTCTGTGGGGAAAAACCGGAACCAGAAGCATGGCCCATACTTAAGACGCAGAGCAGTCATTGTGACAGTCGCCAGCTCCTCTGGGGGCCCCGGGTGACTTCCTCTTCCTCCCACAGGGAGCTGAGAGGAAGATGCGGGATGATGAGCGGAAGCAGTTCCGGCGGAAGGTCAAGTGTCCAGACTCCAGCAACAGTGGTCAGTGGACACCGGCTGGAGACTAGCTGGGCTGGGGTGTCGGAGGGGAGATGGAGATGGAGGGGGAAGCTGGGACCTGAGTGGAGGAATTCGGGGCTCAGTGGCTTCCTTTTCCACCAGGCCTCAAGGGCTGCCTGCCTTCGGGCTTCCGGGGCAATGAGACCACCTACCTGCGGCCAGAAGCCGACCTGGAGACCCCGCCTGTGCTGTTCATCCCCAACGTGCACTTCTCCAGCCTGCAGCGCCCTGGAGGGGTAAGCGTGAGGGCGTGGCCTGGCCTCTGGCGGGCCCTGCCTTAGCACAGGCTGGGGAAGCGGGGAGCAACTGCGATGTGTGTTTCTAGGGCCTGCCATTTAAAAGGTCAGCATCAAACTGTCGGTACTGAATCCCAGGGGAAATGAAATGTCTGCAGCCAATGTCTGAGGCCAACCCCCAGCACCACGCGCACCAAAGGGAAAGTCTGTGTGCGTGTGAATCCAGTGAGCTGTTGTATCGAAGAACAGAATGTTAGTGCAGAAACACACCTTGTCCCATCAGAGCGTTCACACTTAGAGCCCACACAGAGGAGGTTTCTAATGTCTGAGCCCCACATTCACCACTGACACTGCAGGGGTGACAATCGCCATGAAAACGCTAGAGCACGGGGCTTACATACCAGGTCCTGTGTGTCCATGGTCTCCCTGTACCTGTGGGCCTGAAGTGGAGACAGAGAAGTTAAAAAAAAACCCTGAAATGACACAGCTAGAAAGTGGCAGAGCTAGGGTTCGGACCCAGCAGCCTGGCTTCCACACCCAAGCCCTGACAGCTGGCTGTGTCGCCTGCCAAGCCAGGGGGCGGCTAGAAAACACCTGCCGAGCCAGGAGTGGACTGGGCCGAGAGCTAGGTTGAATCACCTCACACTTCTGCCCAGCCCTCTGGGAAGACCCTGCTCGTCCCCATTTCAGTGAGTCAAGGGCCCAGAGCCCGTCTCTGTCTGCCCCTGTATCAGTCTGCCCACTTCCACCCTTCCCGCTGTCAGAGCGGAAAGATTCGCAGAACCAGGCCTCGGTGTGCAGGGTGTGTTTGGTGTGTTGGCTTAGGACGAGGAGGAGGGCTATGGAGTTCAAAGGCTGCCAGTACTGACGCGGCCTCTGGCACTCTCGAAGGCCCCATCCTAGCCCAGCCCGCCATCCTCTCTAGGAGTAGCAGCAGTGTCAGGCACACTGGTATCAAAAGAGTGCTTCCATCTTCCCCTGCCCCGGCCTCAGCTCCCACTGCCCAGTTACCTGCGGCAGGACCAGCCGCCACTCCTGACCCGGTGGGCCTGCTGCTCAGCCCGCAGAGCTGGGGTGCCTCCTCCAGCTGGGCGGTTCCTTTACCCAGCCCACTTGGGGGACTCGTCTGAGCAAGCAGAAGCCATTGAAAAGGCACCCCTCCCCCCACGGCGTGTCCCCCTAGGAAGCCCCCCACATGGAAACGTCTTTTCTCTTCATTGCAGGCAGTGCCCTCCACAGGACACAGCAGCTCCAACAGGTACCAGACAGACCGCCAAGGGCCCCCCACTCCCCACCTGCACCTACACCCCTCACCCTGTCCTCAGCCTGCCTTTCCCTCTGCTACCCCAGCCGGGGCCTGGGACCTGAAGAAGCCACCAACTCTGCCCCAACCCCCAAGCTCCGTTCACGTTCCTTCCTCACTGAAACTGCCTGGGTTTTTATGGGTTTGTTTTATGTGAAAAGTTGGCGAATCTTTGGCGAGACACCTGCTTGTAAAAAGGGAAAGAAAAAGCCTCTGGGGACAGTGGGGTGGAGGGGTGCTGAGTGGGAGGTGGGTGTTGGGGGTTGAACCCCAGCCTGTTCCCTTGACATGTTCCACCACAGGGGGCCTGGCCCTGTCCTCTGCCAGCCATGGCCTCTGGGCCTGGCAGTCCCTTCATCTCCCTGAGCATTTTAGATGCACTTTTTTATACAGTGCTTTCTCCCCAGCCGTGCCACTCACCACCAGGGACAGCCACGAGTTAGGTCTGTGATGACAAACCTGTAGAACCTTCAGTGACACGAGTAGCCCACCGTGGCACACATGCCACAGGTTCGCCACCCCTGAGTTAGGGCATCAGGAGTCACTGCCCCTGGGTGGGGAAACTTCAGCTCCGGTCAGGGATCACACAGTTGTTAGGGAGCGCAGGCAGGATGGGAACCCAAGCCTGTTTTACTGCACACCCCACAATCTTCCCTCCTGTTGCTTCACACCAGCTTGATTCTTTCAAAAGGATCCATGTTGATGTCAGTGATAAAAGTCGTATTGATGGAGGTCACATGCTGTGTCGTTACCTCCTGCAGCCTCATCAGCTATTTTCTGCAGGCTTATCTGTACTTTCGCATTGCCTGCTTTATAGATGGGGTCACCTGAGTCAAAGGAACTCAGCCCAGGGCCCGTGCCCACAGCATGGCAGAGCTGGATTTGAACTCAGGTTGTCCAGCCCCAGACCTGCTTCTTCCCCTGCTGTCCCACTGCCTCGCACTCTCCCCATCCTTTGGCCTTGTCCACCTCCAGGCCCCTGGAAGCCCAGCAGGGTCCTCACCAACCCTCCCTGCCATCCCCACAGGTTGCCCCTGAAGCGCACCTGCTCTCCCTTTGCCGAGGAGTTTGAGCCGCTGCCCTCCAAACAGGCCAAGGAAGATGACCTTCAGAGAGGTAGCGTCCACCTCCTTATGTGTCCTTGGAGTCACCTGCTCCTGGGAGGTGGGAGGGACCACTTGCCTCTTGGACTGGGTTTGGGTCCAGACTTGGGGTGGTTAAGGAGGTGTCCCTGTAGGGTTAGAGGCATCTGCCTGCTCTTGTAGGGACACTGTGTCCCAGGGCAGCTAGCTCAGGCAACTGGCCCATTGTGCTGACCAAGGGCCCTCACTCGCTCTGACAGGGGCAGGAACAAAGTGGAGATTAAGACTAGTTGTCTAGTTTTGACCCTCTAAGTCTGTGGCTGCATTTTTGTTGTTGTCTTTGTTGTTTTGAGTCAGAATCTCACTATATAGTTCAGGCTGGCCTCAAACTCACAGAGAGCCTCCTGCCTCAGGCTCCTGAGTGCTGGGATTACAGACGTGTGTTGATGCACTTGGCGGTAAATCTGTGGCTTCTTGAGGGTGTAGTGATAAGCCCCCAAACCTCTGACCAGCAGAAAGAAACCACAAACAGCTGTGTCTGACCAAAAGCTTCCAGCAGTGCTGAACCAGCTTACCTTGTTTCCACAGATGGTCAGCAGCTCCCACAACTGCTCTGCAGCAGGGGATAGGGCTGCCCGTTTTACATACAAATAAAATGAAGGCAGTGATGTTACCATCGCTTTTGCAAGGTTACCAGCTGGCTGGCAGATGGTGGAGCAGGGATTCACACCTGAAGGCTGCGTGTGGGACCAGGCAGAATGTTTCCCAGCTGGGAGGCAGCGCCTCGGCAGAAATCCATCTTACACTAAAATGAAATGCTTTAGATTCCCCTTCCTCTGAGATTCTCTCAGGCTCAGTGTTTTCCTTGCACCCCTAAAAGCTGCCCCATTGGTTTTCAGTCCTGTTGTACGTGCGGAGGGAGAGCGAGGAGGTGTTTGATGCTCTCATGCTGAAGACCCCGGACCTGAAGGGGCTGAGGAATGCGGTAAGAAGTCTGGGCTCCGCAGGTCTCGTTTCCGCAGGAAGGTCTGGGAAAGAACAGCCGGAACTGGGCTTTCTGGTGGCCTGCCTGTCCCGCCCACTGGAGGGGCCCAGACTCTGCTGGAGGGGGTGTTGCCTGTGATGTTATCTCCCAGCCAGAACCCTGGCTCCACCCTGGGAGTCGCACACACCATAAATCCTCCTTAATCTGATGGCTGCTGTCTGACAGGCCAGGGCTTTTGTTGGCTTTGCAAACCTGTTTCTATTTTAATGGGAGCGAAACCCAAAAAGGCCATGCCCAGAGACACTCTTTTTTTTTCTCCTGGGGGCCCCATTCCTCCCGTTTGCGGTCAGTTGAGATCCGTGGCTGGGGTGCAGGCTGGGCCTCTGAGACCTTTCCCAGCCCCCAGCACCAGAGAGCCTGGAGCAGACCCCCTAGGTGGCTTGAGCCACAGCTGGCATGAAGGTTGAACCCCTTCAGAAGCAGGGGGCTCTTAGGTCTCCTGAGGAGCAGGTAACCTCAGCTGCCTTCGTCAAAGGCCTGCCATGTGCCTGGTGTTTGTGAGGCCACTGCACTTGTTGGCTCCCGGCCCTGTCAGAGAAGCCTGCAAAGTGGACACTGTTCACTACTCTTCATGTTCCGTGAGGTCAGGGGACAAGGCTGGACGTGACACACTGTATGATTTGAGCCTACACTCTCCCCTGCTCTGCGCCAAACCGTTTTTTCCAAACTGTCATCTTGCTTGGCACCAGCCCTGTGAAGTCGGGCTCACACGTGCCCATTAATGTCACTTGAATACAGACTCAGAATCTGTGGGTTGGGCAGTGACTGAAAGGGTCAGGCTCTCATCTGGAGCTTGCATTCTCTCCCCTCAGCTCTTCTGAGTTGTGTCGGTTGTTAAGTTGTATACTTCCAGGCACAGGGCACTCACTACCTTTGGGACAGCCCATGCTGTCTTTGTGTAATTTATTCATCTTATGTTTAGAAAGGTCCTAAATTCTTGCTTAGCTTGATTTGAAATCTTCCCCCTGGTAGCATCCAGATACATCACCACTAAAATAGATAATGTTAAAAACTTTTCTAACCTGGAGATCTCTGTCAAGAATAGCTCCAGGGACCAGGGATATAGCTCAGAAGCATAAGCACCTGCCTGGCAAATGTAAGGTCCTGAGTTCTATTCCCAGTACCAAATAGAAAGAAAGAAAGAAAGAAAGAAAGAAAGAAAGAAAGAAAGAAAGAAAGAAAGAAAGAAAGAA
>PVJX010007347.1:0-23377 GCA_004027295.1 Dolichotis patagonum | reverse complement strand
CAGGGCCTGGCTTGTGCTCTTGGAGCTCAGCACGCACAGCTATCACCTGGGATCAGTAGTCCCTTCCTGAAGAAGAAATGGGGCCCATCCCTCCCAGCAGGCCTGGGAGCAGCCGGTGACTCAGCTTGCATAATGGCAGTGGCCACTGAGGGAGGGCGCAGAGAGAGTTGGGAGCTGCCCGAGGTGACAGACAGCACTGTGCATGTCATGCTCCCACAGGCCTTTGGGTAGATGGGTACTCTGTCCACAAAGACTTTGTACAAGGTCACCAGTGGGTGGACAGTGGCCCTAAGCACTGGACAATTCACGCATCTGACACCAGGCAGGAGCTAAGGGAAGGGGCAGATGTTCTCGAGATTTTACACCCACTAAAAATGCTGTTTGCCAAGTGTCTGCTGTGATACAGGAAGGTTTATCATGCAATGTTTTAAAAGTGATATAAAAACTACCTATGTGGATACATACAAAAATATCTGTGTACAAGGCCAACAAATGGGACGCATACAGACAGATATGAATGGTCTTCAACCCAGGGAAACAGGATTAGGATAGTAGGTAGGTAGGTAGATAGACAGACAGATAGGACAGATAGGATAGTGGGTTTTTAATTTTTTTTATTTTTTGTTTTCAGTATCAGGAATTGAACTCATGACCCTGTGCTTGCTAGGCAGGTGCTGTGCTGCTGAGCTATGTCCCTGGCCTGTTTTTAACTTCATATATATAACCACACACACACACACACACACACACACACACACACACTCTCTTTTATAACCAGGAAGTGCTCCAGTTTGGCAGCAGAACTAAATGCCCTACTGTTCTCTTCCAGATCTCTGAGAAGTACGGGCTCCCCGAAGAGAACATCTGCAAAGTCTACAAGAAGTGTAAGCGCGGGTAAGTGTCCCCTCCTGCCCTCTCACCTGCTGGCTGCTCAGTGCTGAGCCTTTATCAAGAGGTCGAGGGGACATGGAGCCGGGGGGATCCATCAGGCCAAGGTTACCAGTCACACTTCTACCTGCAGAGACCAGACACTGGTCACTATCAGGGAGGCTAGGAATGGGACAGAGGCAGAAGGATCTTCAGATGTGACCTCATAGGTGGAGAAGACCCAAGTTGGATAGCCAAGTCACTTGGTCATACTTATGATTACAGTGAGTGCCGTTTACTTGACCACCTACTGTGTGTCAGGTGCTAAGCTCAGGGATCTTTCCATCTTTCCACTCACCTTTTACAGATAGAGAAACTGAGGCTCAGAGGTGATAAGCAGTGACCAGGCAGGAGCAGGGGAACAAAGGCACAGAGGCAGGAAGACCACAGGGCTGCTGCTGGAGAAGTCGGGGTAGAAAGGAGCAAGAGCTGTGAGCGGGAGTCACGTTAAGGGTGCCAGGTCAGGAGTGCCCCACAGACCTCCCCCACCATCAGGCTGGACCAGGCAGGAGAGAGTAGGCTCTGCCCTCCAGGGGCCCACTCAGTGCCTGGCCACCCACATGGGTTCCTGGGGACCCCAACACCCTTTCCTGTCTGCCCAGGAGACCCTTGGCTGGGAGAGGGGGAGTGTCACATGGTGACTGTCTTCCCAGGCTTCGGTCACATGGTCCAAGCCAGGATCATTCTCTGGGCCTCTGTAGCCCTTCCTGATTAGGTCACCTTATGGCCCAGCATGGGACCCAGCCAGTAAAGATTTGTCACTGTCATTCCCAGCCCACAGGACCCAAGACCAGGACACTGGGAAACACCCCACCCTCCACCCAGCTCAGACCGGAGTCCTGACTCTGATGGTCTCACTCCAGCTGCACCAAGCAGCTCTCTGAGAAAGGACTCAGGCCCCCTGCACTGCTCTCCATGGGCTTCCTTCATACAAGGCTTTGCAAAACCTTCCTGGACTAAATGACACCTCCCATCAGGTCACTGACCCTTCGTGCCTGGTGGGATGGTCTATTTCTACAGATGAGGAAACTGAGGTCCAGAGTAGTCACAGGTCACGAGTTGGTGATGGCAGAAGGAATCCTGCATGCCTAAAACCAGTGCCTGCACCGCTATTTTTTCTTGCTTCCCGCTTATTCCTCTAGATGATGTGCAAATAAAGGCTAGGGCTGGGAAGGTCAGTCCATGCCCAGCACCCTAGCCTAGGGCAGTGATGGCGAATGTTTTAGAATGTTCAATGATACAAACAGCCCACTGGGGCACTAAAGCCATGGATTCCCACCACTTGCCTAGGGCATCACCTAGCAACCATGCGGAGGCACCTGGTAACCCAAAACCCCCAGTCCCAGAAACCCCAGCCCTAGGATGGTCCGGCATATCTGAATGAGAATACTCCCCAAAAACCGCTTGGGAGAGGGGAGGCCGGGCAGGTCTGCTGCTTCATCAGGGTTTGCATCTAAGAACAGGAAATTTTAATGGGGGAGCTAGTTTATTTTCACAAAGCCCCCCTGAAAGTCCTCCAGAGAAAGGCAGATACCATCAGCTTTACAAGCACCACTGAGTGCTTGAAAGATAACAAAGACATTGTTTCTGCTGGCAGCTGGCCAGGGCTTTAATGCAGCCCAGGGCAAAAGACGGTGAGAAGCTACAAGTGACAAGAGACTTGCATTCTGTGACAGCAGTTCCTGACAGGTGTCTCAGTGCTCGGCCCGCTGTCACTGGCCCCTGAGGGAGGGTCCTTTGCCCAAAGGCTCTGAGCCCTGTGGGGAGCAGGAGGGAGTCAGGCTGTGCTGCATGCAGGGCAGCAACCCAGCGCCTGGCACCTGGAAAGGGCCAATAAATGCCGCCAGAGAAAATAAACAAAATCACCGGGACATAGACAAGTGCCCACTCTTCTGTCTAACCCTGGCCTCCTCTGGCTTGCTTGGAGCCACCAGCCCCCAGACAATGATCCGTCTGTGAAGTCCAGGAACTCTGAAAGGCCCCAGGAAAGGGGATCCTGCAATCAATACTGGCAGTCAATACCTCGACCTCGGAGGGCCTGAGCCGGACCTTTCTCCTCAAAGGAGCAGAGACAACTGGACCTAGGCTGTGGGCTTCAGGCTCACAGCTGTCCCCAGAACCCTCCTTTGTTGGGTCCTTATGAAAGCAAACAACTATCTGTGGACCACTTAAGTTATCCCACCCGTATCCAAACTTTCCCCTAACGCTGTATTTCACCTTTCTTTATCTTCTACTTCCCAACTTGGGCAATAGGTGCCCCTCCCCCTCCCCTTTCCCTTCTAAAAAAAGTGATACAATGGAAAGAGACAAAAGTCTAGATTCAGCTCTCAGCACTGTTGTCAGTTAACTACATGACCCTTACTTCTCTGAACCTCGTTTTCCTGTCTATGAACTGGAATAACATGTTCGTTCCCCCAGTCTGTGCGAGAGTCTACCCTCCTGGAGGGCAAAATCTAGGCCTAATTCTGCTCCCCTCTGACCTTTGTTTTGGGGCAAGACTCTGCATCTGAAAAACCCTCAGCAAATGGTAGTGATGGATGATGGAGAGTAGAGGGAGTTGAGGTAGAAGGTGAGTGGGTGAATGGGTGAATGAGCGGATGGGTAGATGGAGGGACGTACCCAACTCCATGATATGCTCGGCAGCATAGCAGGCAAGGGGCAGAGGACAGCTGCTATGATCATCTATGGTCACCAGGGAGGCAGCTCCTGGAGGAGCATCCTTTGGGATGTACTCTGGCTTTGACCCTGCTGGGGGCTCAGCCCTGAAGGGTCTCTGTCTCTTAGTTCGGCCAGGTCCTTACCTAGAGAGTGTGGGGAGACAAGGCTGAGGCCCTCAGCCTCATCGGGATGGAACCGAGTGGGCTGGGTGTGGGACCCATCCCGGAGCGGCACATCGTAGACTCCTGTGGAATCCAAACCGCTGCACCTCACGGACTTGAACTCTGTGTCCGAGTCCACACCTGCCGACACAGGGAATGCCGTGCCACTCCCGGGGCTGCAGTGACGCCATCCTCCCGCTCACACCAAGGGCCGGAGACGGGGGGCTGCCCCGTTCCAACTGCATCTCCTCTCTTCCAGAATCTTGGTCAACATGGACAACAATATCATCCAGCATTACAGCAATCACGTGGCCTTCCTGCTGGACATGGGGGAGCTGGACGGCAAGATCCAGATCGTCCTGAAGGAGCTGTGAGTCCCGTCCTCCACGCCTCAGACCCCGGGCGTGGCTCAGGTCCAGAGCCAGCCGAGAAGTGGCCCCGAGCCACACGCAACCTGTCCACGTGCCTCAGTGCAGTTACTTGAATGTCTTCCTCCAGGGGAGTCACAGGTGTCAGGGCCAGCAAGGGGCCTTGGGGGTCTCCTGGTCTGCGCCCCATCCATGCTTGAATCGAGTCCCGGAGTTTCCGGCCAGCGCCCGCCCCTGGAACACAGTGCCTTTTGAGTGAGCCTCACACTGCCCTGCAGACCGCCCTCACGGAGGTGGTGAAGCCACCTTCGGTCCCACGCAGCCACCGTTCTGGATTCCTCCACCCTACAGGCCAAGGATTTCTCACCTTTCCCTCAGTGAACTTCAGGTTCTCAGAACAAAGGACTTTTGAAAAAGACACGTCTTGGAAACAGTATCTTGTTCATTGACTTCTTCAATGCCAGATGTAAATAATAGGGCTGACTAGAACAAAGTGACCTCTCTGTAAAACTACCACCTTGCCACTTGCTGTTGTACACATTTCTTATTTACAATTTCCAATTTATAATTCTTATTTACAATTTTATGTTATATATATATATAAGTATATATTGTATATATATGCAACATTTTATATTTTTCATGGATACATTTTTATCATTTCAAAAAAAATCTGTATTTCACATTTCTTGGACTTTTTTTAGCTGTTAATCAGTTATACATTTTGTATACCTGTAGCATTGAGTAATAAAAGAGTACCTGCGTATCAGTTGCACGCTCCTTTTGTGAGGTTCCGGCAGAAGGGCGCTGGGGTGGGGGAGGTCTCTCCTCTTCTTCTGCCCCACGCCCATGTGAAGGATAAGGTGCCTGGGAGCTCTTGCAAGCCAAGGTGTCCACCCTGGCAGGTAGCAGAGTCAGGATGTGGTCCCTCAAGGCCAACTGTGACTCCTTTGGATCACTGACTCTGACATACAGGCCCAGAATGACCAGGACAAGGACCTCACAGCTGGGGCCAGCTCGAGAGCCCAGGAAATAATAGAGTTTCTTATAAATGTTTGCCGGAATAAAACTTGTTTGAACAAGTTTGAAAACCAACATGCTTATGAAAACCTCCCAGCTTCTAGACAGTCCAGAGTCCATAGGTCCTGCCTAGCCTTGGGCCCCAGAATTCAGGTGTGCTGAAGAGGTCGCCGAGGAAGTCAAATAATAGCTCAATGTCATCTTTTAAAAATTAAGGCAAAGCCTGGATATGGTGATTTACACCTGTAATCCCATCATTCTGGGAGACTGAGGCAGAAGGATGGCAAGTTTAAACCCAGCCTGGGCAACTCAGTGACTTAGTGAGACCCTTGTCTCAAAAAAGGGCTGGAGATGTAGCACAGTGTAAAGGCCTTGGGTTCAATCTCCAAATTTTTTTTAAAAATGAAGGTAGAAAACTCATGATGAACAAAGTCTCAGAATTTTTCAGACAGGGTCAGTGTAACTGATGCTTCCTTTTGCCTCCGGCTGTGAAGCGCCCACATGGCTCTTCTGGGGGACCCTGTGGAACATAAAGGGTTGCTTTGCCCAGCCCAAGCCTCCCTGCTGCTGTGACATCACCCAAATGTCCCACTGCAGTGATGTGTGAAGCTCAAGTGTCAGCACTGCAGAGGCCCAGTGCAGCGCCAGTCCCTGGAGTTAAGGCTCATTTCCTGCTGTGCTTCCTGCCCAGCTTCCTCCCTGGAGCCAGGAGCCATGTAGGAAACTGGAAGCCGGTGTTTCCCCACCTCAGACTGCATATCGGAATCACCTGGGCATCTTTCTCCTCTCCCTGCACCCCACTGCCCACGCCCAACCCTGGAGCCATGTGACACCAGCATTTCCAGGTGGGGACCCAGGCGTCAGAACGCTGTGAAGTTCTCTGGGTGATTCCAATTTGCAGTCGAGGCTGAGAGCTGCTGCTGCACAGAGTTTATACTCACACAGGCCTTGAACATTTGCAGCCTCCGGGCATCTGCCAGAATGCTGCACTTATGGCATAATTTGCATTTTTACACAGTGTGCCACAGAGCTCTGGGAAGGAGCTGGCAGCACCCCCTCCTCTTGCATCTGTGCAGCCTCTAGCAAAGCCACCGGGAAAGAGAGATGAGGGCAGTCGAGCCTAGAAAGGCCAGTTGCACTGCAAGGAGAGTCCCTCAAGCCTTGAGAGAGTTCTGTCCTGGCCTTGTGCAAGTCAGGAGGGAAGGGATCTCCTGAGCCCCACAGCTGCCATTCCAAGGTCACCTGTCGCTGCAGGGGGTGAGAAGGTGAAAGGAGTAGAGGAAAGATGGCCACTTCAGAAAGGCAGCTGGCGGCTGGGGGGGAGAGCATCACCTGCCTGGGGGTGACTGTCACCAGTGGATGACAGTGCATGACAGCACAGAAAGTGATGAATGGGGAAGGACAGAGAGAGTGGCTGAGTAAGGGAATGAGAGGAAGGAAGGGAGAGGGGGAGAGAAGGAAACAGGGAGGATAGGAGGAGACACGGAGGAAAAGGAGGCAAAGTAAATAAGCAGACAGACAAACAAGTGGAAGGCCGGATGAAGAGCTGAACAAGTAAGTGTTTTTATTTATCATTTTGTGTGTGTGGTACTGGGGATTGAACCCAGGACATTCACACTGAGCTGCATCCCCAGCTCTTTGACAGTTTTCTTTAAGTCACCCAAGCGGGGTTGAATTCATGCTCCTCCTGCCTCAGCCTCCCAGAGTGCTGAGATTACAGGATGTGCCACCATACCCAGCTAATTAAGCCTCTGCTCAACTCTTGCTTTTAGTGTGGCTCCTGGACTAAGCAGCATCAGCAGCACCTGGAGCTTGTTAGAAATGCAGAATCTCAGGCCCCACCCCGGCCCACTGCGTTTTAATAAGATCTCCAAGGAATCAGCAAGCGTATGAAAATCCAGGAACTACTTTATAAAGCTACCTGTGTATCTTAAGCACAGCTAGATATGTCACAATCACACCAAGAACTTTAATAAAGATACCAAAGGTCAGTGAAATCAGAATTTTGAGGACTGGGCCTAGGTATGCTCCTGCTCTGAGTCTAGTAGCCAGCTGAGGCTTGGGGACCCTGGCTAGCCGGAGCTGTGAGTAGCCCAGGACAGTTTAACAGAGAATGGGGCAATCAAAACAGACTCTCTGAGTTCAGTTCTTGGCCTGGCCATGTAGGGTGTGGGCATGGATTCCGACTGGCTGAGAGCTGTTTGCTCTTCTCTCCCCAGCCCTCTCTCTCCTGACTCAGAGGGGTTTGGGGAGACACAGAGGTCACTTGGTGGAGCCCCCTGAGGGGCCAGGAGATTTCACACTGAAGAATGCCCCACTGTGCTGACAGTGGCAGACCCGGAAGCCCTTGGCTGGGGTTGCTGTGGATATGGTCAGACAGCAGCAGCCTCAGCTCCTGGAGCCCCAGCGCCTGTCACTGCTTCACTCGGCTACCACCAGAGCAGCCCCAGCTGCTTTAAACCCTGTGCGCCTCCAGCCAGCACTTTCCTGTCTTTCAGTCCAGAGCTCCTGCTCTCAGCAAGGCGCTCCAGGCTGCCTCCCCTTCACGGGGCCTTTCCGAGAGTCTAAGTTGACAAAAAGGCCAGCTCTTGTGGGAAGCAGGAATTCAGTTTAATTGAGTATGATACTTACCCTTCTTCCTCCGTCAGCCGTCCCCAAAGGGAAAGCCAGTCAGCAAGCAATTCTGACAGGAAGACCCGGCGTGCACAACTCACAGACAGAGTAAAGGGGGAGAGCGTGAGAAGTGAGAGTCTGGCGTGGGGGACCAGACACAGGGGAGCAAGGTGGGAGGGGTGCGGGGAGGATGCACAGAGACTCCTGCTTACAGCACCGCTGGACAACACCAAGATTTGGGAAAGGAGAGGGTGTGCAGTTAGGTCTGTTCCATCTCGGTTCTTCAATCTTCCTCTTGCAGAGGGAAAAAAATTTGCAAGTCAGACGAGATCCACTAAAGACGGTCAAACTTAGTCAACAAGTCTTTCTTGGACATTAATGCAGAAGGTCAGTGAGAGGGGTGAATGGAGACCAGGCACAAGCAGGGAAGGCAGGGGACACAGCCCACAGGCATGGGGCACAGGGTGGCCTTCCTGCCGCTTGAACCACTGTTTCCGGAGCTCACGTTCCACAGGGAGCTATCACATCTGCTGTCGGAGCAGAGCCTATAAACCTTGGGGCAGCCTCCCCAGCGGTGAGTAATGAGTGAAGGTGATCAGCTTCCATGTTCTTCCAGAAAGTGCCATGTGGCTTTTTAGGGGGGCTGGCAACATCTTCGGGTGTCTACTACAGGTGCCATGGACCCTTCCAGGCTCTTGGAAGTCAGGAGGAGTCTGGAAGCCAAGGACCGATGATTGGGTCCACACCGGCGCTCACTGAGACCCCAGAGACCTGGCTGGGCACCAGGCTTCCGGCCCAGCTGCCACCAGCTGCCTTCAGGGGATGGACTCTTCTCTGTGGAGTCCATGCTTTGGAGTCTCTGAAGTCTATGGAAGAGCCACGCCAGAGCCACCTGCATAGATCCAAGGGGGAAGTGATCATGGCCTCCGTCCACTTCTCTTTGCTGCTCAGGAAAACGCTGGAGTTGGCGGGGCAGGTCAGTCTCCCAAGGCAGCTGGAGACAGCGCCAGCAGCCATGCCACAGCACTGGGAAGCGTGACTTGGTCAGCGGCCACACATGAAACACATGTTCTTCAAGTGAATGTCCTGGGGAGCTGGAATGGGGACCTGGGGGCCGAGTCTCTTCCTGAGCTCCTGTGACGTCACTACAGCACCGGGACCCATTTGTTGTCCTCATTATAGAGGAAGGACTGCTTCCCTAGGGGCTCAGGCTTGTACGTGGCTGAGGAGAGAGAGAGACAGAGAGAGCGCAAGTGAGAAGAGAAAGGCCAGGGTGTGAGTCTCTGGCATTCTACCTCAGAGCTGGAAAGGCCAGAGGGCCCTGCTTCAGCCCCTGCGTCTCACAAGTGAGGGGAGTAGAAGAGAGAACAGAGGAGAAAAAAGGGGTGAGGGAGAGGGAGAGAGACAGACAGACAGAGACAGAGAGACAGAGAAAGAGGGAGAGAAAGGAGCTGGCCTCACACTACATGGCTCTTAACCGACCTCAGTCAAAATGACACTATGGCTTTCGGCATTCTTTAACTTTTTTTAACTTCTTTAACAGAACAGAATTTGCAAAACATTTTTTGTACAAAAAATCGAAAACCAGGCTGGGGATTTGGTTCAGCGGCATAAGTGCCTGCCTGGCAAGCGTGACATCGTGGGTTCAGTTCCCAGTACCAAACAAACAAACAAACAAAATTGAGAACCACGCTGAATAAAGCAATATTCTTGTCAAAGCACGGGGTTAGCGTGGTCAGGAAATTTTGACCTGGTCAGGAAATTTCCAAAAAGATGAAATCCGTGACAGCTGCAGACACAGCTTCCTTAGGGATGAGCAGCCAGGACCACAGGCCAAAGTGACGGGAGTCTTCTATTAAGCTGACGTGTCTAGTGAGGGTCCCTTGGATGTCTTCTCGGGGAGACCCTGAAAGGGGCCTATGGCTGCCTGGTCTGTCTGCATCCCCGGAGGCCATGAGGGGTGTCAGGAAGCCGCTCAGGGAGGCTCATGTAGGTGGAGGTGAGCACGGCAGCTGCAAGCCACCTGTACCTGTGTGCCTGGCACCTCACACTCAGATGAAGCTCCCAGAGCAGCATCTATGGCCCGCATGCTGTAGTGGGCACACAGACCCGTCTGTCACCACATGAGCCAAGTCACCCCAGCAGCCGAGCACCGGCTATTCAGGTTTAGTTGCAGTGCTGGACTCTGCAATAAAGAAATGGGTTTTGGGTTGCAGTCTGGGCACTTGGTCTCTAAAGCTCCGCCATCACTGTCTTAGAGCATGGGTCCGAACAGGGCCAGACAAGGACCCCCGCCTGTGCCAAGGCCTCTGGGAGCTAACTTGTATGAAGATGGGCACATTTGCCAGACCAAAGCATGTTCTGGTCAACCAGACAACCCCAGGGTCAAACCCGGGCTGTCTTGTTGGTCTGATTATCACTGCACCCACAGAACTGAGACCACCAAAACTAGAATAATGACTCTCTTCTCATGCCACCTCTATGACATTTTTATTACCTGTGAGTGTCTCCCCTACCAGACTGATGCCTCTGGGGGATGAGCACCCTGTCACCTCAGCCCCCCGGGTAGGAGCGTCCTTGGTGCTGGATGAAGGGCGAGCATCTAAGCTCTGCCTTCCTCCCCCCATGCACCTGCCACACCTGTCAATCACCAATGCCAGCAGCTCTGGCCATTTTCAGGGAGTGGTAATAGCTAATGGGAGCTACAGAGAGCTACAAACAAGCAGAGAAGTACAGAGGCCACCTATGGGAGGGAGCCCCTCGAGACCTCAGCTCTCAGGAAGATCCCAGATGTGACAAGTGTCACTGCTTAAGCTTATCAGTTGGAAGGCAGTGGAGTTAGATGGCTTCACAGCGCAGCTCCCTTGGGTGGTCCCTGTTTTCTTCCACCATAAACAAGGCGCTGGGTGGAGGCGACATGCCTAGGCCCTCTGCCATGTTGCCCAGGCACTTGGAGCTGTGGACCCCTTGTTTTCCAGACCTTCCTCTCTGTAAAATATGTTGGCCAGACTAGAGCCAGTGCCTTAAATATTTTTAAGAACAAGAACTCTTCTGACCATCTGACAAAAGCCATGGCCCTATAGGATGATGTTTGAATGCTCCAGATTTGCAGACAGTCCCGAGTCACCGGCCATCCACAGCTGATCTGTGACCTCATGCACCTTCCTGGTCCTCAGTATGAATCCCTGACCCTGATCATCTAAGAGCCCTTCCACCTTAAAAAAACAAAATATTTTTATACTCGGAAAAGGTGAACTGATAACTCTCCCAAATCTGCCCTCACCCCTGTAAACTGTTTGGCAAACAGCCTATAAACCAGGGGTGTTTGATGGCACAGGAATGACAAACAAGCCCAGATTAGGTTTTTACAGTCATTTAAAACAGTCATCTGACCTGGGCCAGGGAGGCCTGGCTGGGAAGGAGCCATTATTCCCCGGCTGGTGTTGGACACAAAGGACGCGCTAGAGATGAAATGCTTGGTGGGTCCAGCGTAGTCCACAATATTATACTGACCAGGGCCTGGAAAAGGTGGCTTTGGAGGCAGAGGCAAAGGCTGGGCTGAGAAGTTCAGGACAGGGTTCTTCCTTTGGAGAAGACAAAATGGGAAGATGTCACTAAAGCAGTCTGCTGGGGCACTGCCACCTTTAAATGTGGCCAAGGTACACACAGGATCAGGGGGTCGGACACCGCCAGCAAGAGGCCCAGACATGGCTTAGGAGACCTGACCAGAGTGCTAGCTCCTCTGCTCATGAGCCCTGGGTCCTGAAACTTGGTTTCCTCATCAGCACAGTGGTGATCATGGCAGTACCTACCCCGTAGGCTCCAGGTCAGGGTTACATAAGGCGATTCACCTGAAATATGGTACTCAGGACAGGGCTGGCACACAGAGCTGCAGCATTGCTGCTGAGCCCATCAGGAGGAACAGGCAGCACTAATTTCATGTGCTGACTCTGATCGATTAGTAGTACCTGGCTGGAGCTCTGTGAGATGAGGCCTCATCTGTCTTGGTGATCCACTTGTGATGTCTGCCATGGCCAGGCCACGTAAACCACCACGTACTCTGGGTCCCTTCCAGCTGTGACTCCTTCATCAAGCCTTGATTCACATTTCTACTGGGCTGCCAACAACTGCCCATCTCCAGGTTGTTGGCAGAGTCAAGTCACTATGCCCACCATGTGGGCAAGGGCCACCTCCTCTCATGCTTGGCCCCCAAAACTTCTTCCAATGTCTTCCATTAAAGGAAGACAGAGGTTCTCAGAGCACAGGACAGTCAGAGAGCCTCATCTCACCTTGAAGGTGAGGAGAGAACAAGGGATTCTTGGCCCTAGTACCCTGTTACACTAGGGCTACTCACTACCTTCTGAAACCAAGACTTCCAGGGGGACCTAGAGACATCTAGTCAACCTCCTTATTCTGTTAAAGAAGTTGGGGTCCACAAAGAAAAAGTGACACATTCAGAGCACAGAGCAAGTTGGTGGGACACAAGAATGCATGTCTCTGGGGCCCAGCAATTCAGAGAAAGCATCATGACAGAGGGGAGTTTGAGTCACATAGACCAGAGTCTGACTTCCAGTCATGCCACTGCCCGGCTGTGAGACTCGAGACAAGTCCCTTGAGTTCTCATACTCTATGTCTGTGAAAAAGAGCAAGAACGCCCAGTCTTCACAGAGGTGAAATGATGAGTAGCAAAAAAGCATGTGAGTCACTTCTCACGGCGCCACCACACAGAAAACGCTCAGTAGAGGTAGCAGTCGTTACTATGAACATGTTCTGCTTTGCCACAGAAGAGCAACCAAGCTTAGGAAAGAGAGATGGGACCCCTCATACTAGATTTACCCAGAGGCAGAGAACCCTCCTCCCACCAGAAGCCACCATAAATCTGCCTAAATCCTACGTTTCATGATGGAGGAGCTGCTGGCTTACAATGAAGGTGCCCACAGGAAAAGGGGACACATTGCTTCTCCTCTCCCCCTCCTCCACCCTCTATGGAACCAAATTACACGGTGTAACCAACAACCTCTCCCCTTATAAACAAGTGCCAGTTTCTCCCTCTTCTGGCTGTGGCTCCCCCCTCAAAGCACCCCCAGAAAGTTGATGAGTGGGTGACATCGAGAGACAAGCTTGATTCCTGGAATTCAGTGCTAGATTGAGCCAACCAATGTATGAGGTCACCTGTTGGTTTGGGTCACCTCCCATTTTTTGAGAAGACCATGAGATGGCCATGTCCTGACCAGACCCACCTGCATGTGTACGGCCTATTGGTCCTGTATCCCACCAGCACTGGCCAGAACAGGTGGAGGGGTACATTTGTTGTTCTACCAGCACCCCGAGTGGTAGTACTAGGGGTCTTAACTCCCCTGTGCAGCTCCCTGCCAGTATGGGGTGTCCAGACTGCTCAATGCTAAGGCCGAGAACTGAATATCCCCGAGCACCTCCAATTCCAATTCTAGTGGCAATCACAATTGGTGACAGCAAAGGCATATAGCAGTGCACTCAGAGCTAGACTTCAGTGTCCCTGTTCACCAGATACGTGTCCTTTAGCTACGAGTCCTTAGAAAAGCCTCTTGGCCTCTCAGCCCTCCTCCATCTCTTTGTGAAACAGTGGGTGGGAACCCCTGCCACCAGGGTTTGTTAAGCAGATTAACTAAGTTAGGTTACTTTTATTTGTGAGTGCTGTTAAAATAGTTCTAAACTCTGCATTGAGAGTATGAATTAAGAAAGATTAAAAACTAGTGGTGTGATAAAAACCTGGTGGTGCACGCCTGGAATCCCAGAAGGCTGAGGCAGAGTTTGAGGCCAGCCTGTGCTACACAGTGCATTCGAGACCAGCATGGACAGCGAGACCTAGTCTCAAGAAAACCAATACAAAACAAAAAGAGAGTTAAGAGGCTGATTCCTACTGGGTGAATCCAGAAATCCACACGGGGGAGGTAACATTTGCACTTGAGCAGAAGGGTGGGGAAGTACATTCTGCTGCCATATAGCTGGGGAGCTGAGCAGCCCACCAGCAGGGACTAGGACACAAGCGGACGGGCTGGTCCCCTCAGCTGCCTTCAGCCCTCCATTCATCTGGAATTTCTGTCTGTTCTCTTGTTCCCAACAACTTTTTACAAACCTCCCCACCCAGCCTGCTGTCCTGTGCCCCTGCTCCCATTTCGCCTTCCTGCTCACCCAGCACAACACTGCTCTGCCACTCTGTGCCTTTGCCCACACTACTCTTTCTGCCAGGGATACTCACTTTCCCTGCAAACTGACTCATCCTTCCATTCCCAGGCTGGGGGAGCCTCCTCCTCCCCCTCCCCCATGGCCTCGGGAGAGTCCCTCTCCGATGCCCAACATGTGCAGCACGGGGTTTGGAGGCAGATGGTCCCTGATGCTGGTCCCAGCTCTGGTCCTGCACTTCAGGGTGGGCCCTACACCACTGCTCTCTAGAGGAGAGGTGAAGGATGACATGAGGTCCCCGAGAGTCCTCACCTTAGTGGGTCCTCAGCTCAGTGGGTCCGCACCTTAGTGGGTCCTCAGCTCAGTGGGTCTGCCTTCCCAGACACCCTGGGGATTCTTTCCTCCATTTATAACACCTGCATTTCCGTGCTGTCTGCTTGCCTCACTTTTTCAGGGAAGAGATTGTGTCTCAACTTTGAGGCACTGGGAACATTCCTGAACCTCAGAGAAAAGCAGAGAAGCTGAAGCAAGGAAGGAGGCCTGAGTCCTTCCTGACACATTTCCCCTCATCCAGGGGCCCGATACCAAGGAGCGATGGAAAATCAGTCAGGTCAGGCAGATCACTCCCAGGCCGCCCCGTGCCTCGTGAGTGGGGCTTTTATGAGCTTCATCACTTAGGTCTGACAGCCACCCTGCTCCAGCCCTGTGGAAAGCGAGGTCCCATCAAAGGCCCTGCATTGGCCAAATTAACCGTGTTGCCAGCTTCCAAAGGTGAGCTGTTTGCAGATGGCCCAAAATAATGAATGTCCTTAAGGACTCAGCAGGTCACCTGGGGAAGGCATCCCTCTCGGGGCACTCCCAGGCACAGGCTCATTCTGCCTCAGGGATTCTCAGGGTTGGGAGGGAGAAAGGGGCCATTTTTCTCAACATGAAAGGGCAGCCGATTGCCTCTGGGTGGAATGCAGTGTCTGTTTAACGGGGGAGTGGGTGACAGATTACAGCTGCTTGGGAAGAAGCATCCCATATCTAATTGAAAATCCCAGGGGAACTTTAGGTGGGTCCAGGGTAATTACCTAACTTGGAACAGGGCCAAGGAGCCTGGTTCTCCAGCTCTGGCTGTGACAGAACCATCTGTGCAAAACCTGCAGCTTAAGAGCTCCAGGAAGTTGACCAAAGGGTTAGAAACCTGTCTCCAGCGCTTCCATCTCCTCTTGGTGAGTGCAGGTCAGAAGATGGCAGAGGAAGAACTATGGTGATCTCCAAAGCCTTTGTCTGGGTCCGCCTACCTCGCTGAGTCACCTCTGTGATGGGTTCCCAAGACCGTAAGGAGTAAAACCGTGGCGGGCACGTACTTGGCTCCCCGAGACAGTCTCGGAGCTGATGGAGCCTCCCAGCTTTGAGTCAGCAAGGCGGCCACAGGACGTGATCGCCGGTTGCTGACACACTGTGAGCAGTGCGTGGCCTGGAGACGCCTGAAAGGATGACTTTCAGCTCAGGTGGAGCCGGGGGAGTTCAGTGGGACTTCTCCTTCCACCCTGGCAACCGCCGTTCCCAGGGCACGAGCTGCTAGATGAACATGAATTCCTGGGAACTAAGTGACCCTCTCCCTGTCACAGCCTCTCAGGCTGGGCAGTGGGGAAGGCGGGAGATGCCGAATGTCCTGATGCAGGGCCTACGCTGACCCCCACCTACACAGCCTGCGCAGCCTCCCTGGCCCATTCCCAGCCCTCCTGGTTACCTCCTAAGCCCTTGAGTCACATCACCCACCCTCTCGCTTCTCTGTGTCAAGTAACATGGGGCCCACGATGTCAGGGAGACAGCGTTGCCGACAGCCGGGTTCTCCTACCGAAGAAAGCAGAGTCGGCATACTCTCTTGCAAGCTGTCCCTCTCCCCAAGGACAGAAGGCAAGCAACTCCCACACAGGACAGTCAAGGCAGTTCTGGTGTCATGTCATACACACATGAATCCTGGTGGCTCAAGCTGCATAGGTTTCCAAGAGGTGAGCAGGACAATGAGTCTGAGACTCCTCATCACAGCCCTGGGTGGCCCTGAGGTCACAGGTGACCAGGTCTGATGTGGACAGAGTCTGGACAAAAGTAACAGGCGATGCAGAGGAGCTGATGCAGACATCCCCAGGGACAGCCACCCTAGATCATGGCCCCTGGAGGCTTCTGTCCTTTGCTGCCCCTCAGGGCCACAGGAAGAAAGAGAACTTGGACCGACTGGCAGTTGGGATGTCCCTTCAATGTCCCATTACCCAGCTGTGTCTGGTCTTCTGTTTCCCTTCATCCTACATGATTCCACATGAGAGAGGGAGGCTTTCTGAGAATAGCCCAAAGCCTCTGTGTATCCTCTTGCTTTTTAAGTAAAACAACAGACTTCCCAGTACCACCCTTCCTGGGTCAATTTAAAAATGCACATCTTGGACCTCCCCTGTGCTCCACTGAGTGATTGGTGAGAAACTTCAGGTCCAGAAGCATCAGGAAAAGGCAGAGAAGTGAAAGTCCAGAGAAGTGCTGAGAACAGCCAGGGACCCCAAAGGTCTTGCTGTAAACCTTGAGGGCCCCTCCACTCATCAAAAGGAGCCCAAGTGAGGAACCTCTGGGTTTAACAAGTTTCTTTGCTGCAGACCTGCTCAGAACCTTTAAATGCCTGGGTACACCGGGATGCCCCCAGAGGCAGGGTGTCAGTGTGCAGACCAAGGATCTTTCCTGCACGAAGCATAGAGAGAGCAGGTGAGCACTGGCTGCCCCAGATGCTCCCTCCTGCTGCCTGTGGGGATGCAAGTGGTCAGGCAAGCTGGGAGGTGAGGGGCGGAAGCCAGCTTTCTCCTTGAGATTCCCTGCTCCCAGGCGAGCCTGGATGAAAGTGGGGGTCTCATTCACCTGAGCACCTCCCCAGCCTCCAGTGCAAAACCAGAGTACTACAGGGCCTGCTGATGGACACGTACAAATATCATAAAATGAGAAGGATCTGAAATGGCTCCTCCAACAAATACGATACATGAGAACACTTTTAAACCACTCATCCAAACTTGAGCAAAAGCAGAAAGGCTCTTCCCTGGGTGAAAGATGAAAACTGAGTGTTCAGCACAGGGGAGACAGCTCAGCGGTCAAGTGCTGGCCTCACATGTGCAAAGCCCTGACTTCCATCTCAGCACCACAAACAAAAGAGCAGCAATGACCACAGACTATTCTCCACCCTTCTGTTCTTATTTCATCCCTGTCCTTGAGGAAGCTTCCACGGTTGCGCTGAGAGCTTGAGCTGCTCTCCCAAAGAACAGCCACATCCCAAGTCCTACTGTGTCTGCAGGAGGTAAGGTGACAGCTATGGTAAGAGTAGCAACCAGCTGTCTGAAGGCTGGTAGCCATTTGCCGAGTGTGAACAGCAGGTGATGCACACTTGTGAGGAGACAGCACAGGAAGCTCCCGAAACGTGCACAGCGGTGATGTGTCAACTGGATAAAAGAACACCTCCGAACACCTCCGTTTCCTAGCTCTTCCCCATCTAATCCTTAGGGAATCCCATGTAGGTGAGAATCTCATCCCCACTGTACCTGAGGCCCTGAGAGATGGAGGTGGAAGAGCTGGGATTCACACTCAGATCTGTGACCCACTAGGCCTGGCCTTGCAACCAGTCTGTTTGGCTAAAGGGAGAGGAGAGAAAAGGCTGTGGCCAGAGCCTGGGGACAGGAAGTCACTGACATTCAGAGGGAGCTCTTCCTGAATACTGGCCCTGGGACTTGGGAAGGGTCAAAGCCCAAAGGGTGTCCAGACCCAAAACCCAAAGGCCAGAAAGGACTTCCCTAGCAGCCTCTGTCTAGGATCTGACTTCCTCCTCCAGATCCTGTGTGACTTGGTGAAACTGTCACTTGCTCCTCTGACCCTGTCACCTTACCCCAGACAGCCTGGACCTCCAGCCCACTGTGCCTATGGCCCCAGACACCTGCCTGGCATCTCTGGAGGAGCCCTGGTAGCTATACCCTCAGTCTCAACCCTGCCCCTCCAATGGCCAGGCCTGCCTCAGGCACTCCACAGGCAAGAGGGCTTGGATGGTGGTGCCTCTGACCTCAACAGCAATCAGCTCCAAAAATTCCATAACCATTCGAGGACTAAACACGTCCTGTGTATTTTTAAGCATCTAAGGTAAAAGTGGCATTAATATGTTGGATATTAAAATGGAAACATGGATATCTGTTTCCAAATTTTAAATTTCTTAATATTTAAATTTTTAAATATTAAGCCGCCATGTGCATCTGCTATCTGTCTATCGTGGACAACATTTTTAATTCTGAAAACAGCCCTGTGAGGCATGAATTACTGTCATTTTACAGACAACATGGAATCTCAGAGAAGTTAGTAGGCTCCCACGGTCACACAGCATAAACATAGCAGAGCTGAAGTTCAAATTCTGCAAGTCTGACCAACTCCAAAATCCGGGCTCTAAAGCTCCAAAAGAATCAGCTACACTGCTTCCATATGTCTTACTACTCCCATGGAGATTTTACCTTATTAAAATCAAATAATGTCAGCACCTGGAGAGTACACATGGGGCACGTGGGGATTTCAGACAGTTCTGAGTCCTGTTGCCTGTGGCCCCTCACGTTAGTTGTGTGTACTTAGGCAAATCTCAGTGGCACTGAAGTCTACCTTTTTCTATGAAGTAAGCATAATTACTCTTGAATGATTATCCTTACAATAGGACTATCATAACCGATTGAACTTTTAAGTTCCTGGAACATAGAAATTATGCAATTGATATTATGCATTCAACAAGTATTAATTGGCACTTATTATGCACCAACTAGGGCTTGTGGCCCAGCCCTGACCCCTTCCCCTCTGCCCATGTTAGGGTCCTCTCCCAGAACCACCTTGCAAAATGGGAGGAGAGGGAGATGGAGAAGAAGAATCAGGACTTACGGGATAACAGACTTTTTTGAAACCTTAGTGTGATCATTTGGGTTGTAATAACCGGGCCCTGGGCCTGTTGACGTCATTTTGAATCCACGGTCAGTTTTGGATTTAAAACAAGACATTAATATCTTTGGTGACTGCTTCACAAATGATTCATTGACATCATAATGCCCTAAACAGGAAAAAAAAAAAAAAGTAAGACACAGTAAGAAACTCTTCTCAAAAAATAAAAAGGAGGCTAAGGATTTGCTCAGCGGCATAAGTGCCTGCCTGGCAAGCACAAGGTCGTGAGTTCGATCCCTGATACACAAAAAAAAGTCAATGAGGGAGGGGGCTGATCCCCAAAATTGTTGGGACACGTGCAGGTGTTAGAGGTAAAAGAGCAACACCAGGTGAAGGCCTTTGAGATGTTTGCACACCGGGAGCCAAACTTCCCATCCCTTGGGAATTAAGAATGGCAAGGTTTGAGGTTCTAGGATGCACATGGCAGCAGTAGCTGCAGGATGAGATCTGGAAGCAGGGGCAGAGTGAGTACCAGGGCCAATCTGATAGGACGTCAGCCCTGACCGTAATAAGTACAAAGGCCATGAGGCCATGTGGACGCATTTGAAAATATCTATGAGTGAAAAAAATAAAGCCTAGATGTATTTCAAATTTTCAGAGCCGTGTAAGTTGCATCTTCACAGTTTTAGATAGAATTTACCTTTCCACTGCAAAAGTGCTGAAAATAATAGGATCCATATCAGCAAGATTTTATTGAAATGACCTACGCCCATGAAGGCAAAGGGGAGAGAAACCAGATGCCCTGAGACAGAGGATAAATTACCCTTACACTGAAGGGCGATTTGATCACAAGCATCAGAATTCTCAATATTTACATAACTTTTGCCTTAATCATTCCACTTTAAGTAATTTATATAAGGAAGGGTTTTGTTGTTATTGTTGTTTAGTTTTTTCCTTTTTTGTTTTGTTTTGTTTTTCAGGGCTGGAGATCAAACTAGACCATCTGCACCAGGCTTCATCTCCAGTCCTTTTTTATTATTTATTTTAAAACGGAGTCTCACCGACTTGCCTCAGTTGCCTTTAATCTTGTGATTCACCTGCCTCAGCCTATGTGGGTGTAGCTGGGATTACAGGCGTGCACCACCCAGCTTGGGAACTATGTTTCACCTTTGCCTGTAAAATGGAGATAAAGGAACAATGGCTTCCTGAGCACGTGTCCTGCGGAGTTTCGAAGCATTCGTTGTGGAAACATATGCACAGCCTGGCACACAAGAGCTGCTTAGCAGGTGTCGGGCCCCTGCCACCTCCTGCGCTGGGTTACAAAAAATTGGAGATGACGCAGGATCCTCCAGGGGGGAGCAGACCCATGTGACTAGCTATGAGATGCCCACAGCTCAGGGCTCACTGGTGGGGACTCTGGCCAAGCCCCAGGGACGCCACCTTTGTTCCTCTGTGCAAACACACGAGGTGGGGCTTTGCCCTCAGATGATGTAAGGCGGGTAGCTTTCTCGGGCTGAGCCTCCTAATTAGCACTGGGTTTGTTCTGAAGCTTCAGACTGATCCCAACTTTAATCTGGATTTGTTGAAATCTGATGGGCACTGCAGTTTTCTCCGCAACCCCTGTGCAAGAGTCACAACTGCAGAAGCCACGCCACTCTGTCCTGCACTGAGTTCGGGGGCCCAAGTTTCCCAGCACAGGTCTTGAAGGCCCCGTGACTAATCTAGTAGAACAGAGGATGCAAGCGCAGAAGCACACGGCCTTCCCAGCCAGCGGAGAGAGCTCTGTAGCCAGGCTGCTCCGAGTCCAGGGGTGCTGGGGGGACTATGGCATAACAGGCCATGGGGCTCCTGAGTCAGACAGCTCTGGGCTTGGGTCCGCCACTTACTGACGGGTTGACACTGGACAAGTCTTTTCAACCCTGTGAGCCTTCCATTCTTCACCTGAAAATCAGGGCTAAGCACACGGAGCTGTGAGGACAGGCGCCTGATGGTTGCACGGGGAACTCCTTGTGGAGTGGGCTGGGGAAACAGCTGTTACACCCACGCGTTATGACAAGGTAACAAAGTCACAAAGCACAGTAGCAAGTGTGTGGCAAGTGTGTGGCAAAGATCAGGATGAAGTGTCACTCTGTCTCCCTGGCCAGGGGCTGCAATGGCACCTGAAGCAAGTGAATGGGCAGCATTTGGAGGAGAAAGGCTATTTCCCACCCGGCTGCCCAGCCTGGTCACGAGGTGGGGCGAGAAGGCTGCTGGGGACGTTTCCAGGGCCAGCCATGCTTCCCCTGGGGGAGACAGTCTCTCCTCATCTCTCCCCCTTCCAGTGCCATCCACAGAGATGCCCTACAGAGAAACAGGTGCCTGGGTCTCAAAGCTGGAGTGCTGAGTGCAGGTGAGGGGCAGCAGACGGAGCTGCTTACCTGGAGCAGGTCCTGTGTCAGCAGTGTCGAACAATCCTCTCTGAGTTTTGGACATAAACCCAGCTCGGGCAGACACATTATTTTGCTGCTGGCAGCAGGAGATGGAGGCCTGGGGAAGAAAAAACACCTGATGTGCTCCATGCCTCTGTCTCTCTCACCTTTGTCCCAGCTCAAAGGATCTATGATCCCTAGCAAGTCTGGTCACCCAACATGGTACATAGGACAGTCTTCGTGTGACCAGATCCGGCTGTTTAACCTCTCTGAACCTGGGTTTTCTCATCTGTAAAATGGATCAAATAATTAGTTCCCTGCTCTATTGGTTGCAGAGTATGGGGTGGAAGGGTGTGTGTGGGTTAACAGAAATTACCTACAAGAATGTGGGGTTTCTTTAATTTTAAAGAGAATAAAACAAAAGAGGGCAGAACAGAGCAGATCAGAACAGAACAACATAGGACTGTGTTTTTTCTAAGAGTGCAATGCTATATGCAGAAATTACTTTTCATCATTTATTCTACTGATTTTATTCTTTTCAGAACACTTACTGTCTCCACCCTGATCCCTAGCTGCCTTCCCCGATGTTCAAACAGTCCCTCTACAAGCGTAGTATTCGGGGCCACACGAGAATCCTACCGTTTGAGATGGTAAGCGTTTCCTCGGCTCACCTTTTCTGGGCCGACTAGAAATTAAGAATTTTGCCTACTCCACGGCAATATGTGGTTGAGGGTGCCTAACATGTTCCAAACTCTAAAACTAATAGAGGAAGACAAACTCCTGAGATCATTCTTCTGTTACACATGAATCACAAATATTTTAAATGCCAATTTGCAGCCAGTCTCCTATCTTCGTAGATAACAGATGCAATAAAAATCATGCCTGCTCGCCCTCCCTGGGAATATTTACTGAATGAGTGAAACTGTGTACTGGGGCCAGGATGATCTGATTTTTCGGTGATACTCCCTTGTCAAAAAAAAATTCTTTTTCTTGATAAATGCAGATGGCATTTTGATTTGATGTTGACATAGGTGGAGGAATTTTGCTTTTCCCAGGGTCCTAATGGCCAGGCTGCATGCAAAGAGGGCAAACAAAAAAGCCAGATGGGCAGGCTAATAATTACTGGCCACAAGAGAGGAGCCAGGTCACCAGAGAGTAGGTAATAACATGGTATCAAGGGAAAAGACTGGAAGGGAAAAGTGGGGGATAGCGGTGGCCCAGGCAGAGGGAGGCCCCAAAGACCTCAAAGTACAGCGTGGCTAATGAGATTATCAGATTTCTACTCCTGCCAGCTGACTCCACCATTGTTCTCCTGGGTGGAAAAATCAAAAAAAGCCTCCTGCAGACAAAACAGCACTGCAGCTTTATTCCCCACCCCAACAGCAAAACCCACTAAAAAGGGGGGCATTTATGTATACACTGTGACATGGGAAGATTTCGCCTTAAGACTAGGGAAATTTTCAGCAGGTTTGAAGAGAATGGAGCAGAGCTGTTGGGTTGCCATGGAGAAAAGAAATCCAAGATCTAGTTAAGCAGAAAATGCTTGTGGACCGGGGTGCAGCACGACCCTGGTGCTGGTGCCAGGGACGGGGAAGAGAGACCAAAAGAAACTGCACTTGGCTGTTAGTGATGGGTCACTTTGGCAGGGAGACTCACAAGGGCCTTTTACTCTGGGTCTGTGCGTTTCCATAGTGTTTGAGTGTGTCTTATGACAAGCATGTATTATAATTATACCAGGAGTCACGTTAAAATAATAATGAACAATAAAAGTCAGATAATAGGAAGTAGAGAGATCATTTTCGAATGGGAAGGGGATGGAGAGATGGAGGGAGGGAAGGAAAGGGCATGAAGAAAGGAATTAAGATGTGCTAGGTACACAGACCAACTCCACACAAGGAGTTACAAGCATGTACTAATAAACAGAAAATACATGAGGCCCCATCCCATAGCTTCGAAGTCTTTCAAAGTTTTAAATCATCAGTTGGAATGGTGTTATCCTGTTTTGTTTGACTATATCATACGTGATGATATGAACAGCTGTTTTGAAGAAAACATTATGACAGCTATTGCTGATTTAATATTATCCTTCTTAGAAGTCCTACCATGCTTTTTTTGTTCTATTACCATTGGTTCTATCTACCAC
>PVJX010007346.1:47905-71744 GCA_004027295.1 Dolichotis patagonum | reverse complement strand
TGTTGCATTTTTGCTGCCCTCAGTCTCTTTTGTATTTACCTCTCCTGGATCAATGTTCTCAGGGTTGGGGGCTGGGAGTGTTTTCTTATTTCTCCCTTTTGTCATGTTTTTGGTTCCTTCCATAGAAGTGTACAGTGTAATTCCCAGACCCTTTTCTTGTTGTTTAAGGCTCCTCTAGAGGGTGCAGGCTAGGAGCTTTTGCCCTCTTCAATAGGTTATCAGAGATTAGAGTTCACCCAGGGGCAGTGTGCGCTAGATCATCCCTTCTGGGCCAGTCAACCTTTGCAGGCCTTCACTGTGCCAGTGTGCACTGATCTCAGGGAAATAACTGGGTCCCCGCCAGGGGCGTGGCCTAGTTCAAGCAGATTCCACCAATCCACTCGGCGAGGGGAATAACCAGCTGAAGCCACTTCCTTATGGAGTTAGGGCTGTCCTGCCCAAATCCAACATGTCATCCAGTCGGTTTCCCCTTTCCCGTGGGAGGGTCTTATTCTCATCACTCACCACATCCCCGAGAACTGCTGAACTGCCCGACCTCCAACTTCAGCGCGGCTGAGGTGGGAATTCACGGTGCCTCTGGGTGGGTCATGTGCAGTGCCGGTCCCGGCGAGCTGCACGCTGGGCTGGTCAGCTCCGGGCTCCGGCGGCTCAAGCCAGTCACTTTGGCGCGGATCACTTGTTCAGGTCGGGCGGAATTCAGGCGTCTCGAGGCGGATGCCGTGCTCGCCGATCTTATCTTCACTAATAGTAGCCCCAGGACCTCTTATTCGAGCGGGTTTTTGCACTTTAGTTTCTTTCTGTGTTGTGAGAGTCTATCTCTCTCTGTTTGGGTCTCTCCACGGTGTTTTATTCTGGCATTTGAGCTGTCTCTCTCAGAGAGGGTCTCTCCTGCTACCTACCAGTCCGCCATCTTGTCTCTTCCCTAAATACAAATTTTAAAGACCAAGAGAGCTAGTAATGAAGTATTACAAGCTCTAAGAATAAACAACTTGTGACCCAGACTAACAAATCCTGCAAAACCCTTAAAGTTGATGGAGAAACAAGAGCATTCCATGACAGAGAATACCTTCTTAAATATAAACATCAACACCAAAACAGCACTCTAAAAACATTCAAGATATCCTAGACAGACAGCAAAGCAACAAAACCAAAAAGTAACTCGATTGAATACATCAAGCAAGATGAGTATTTGAACAGAAAAGGAAAAATGAAGCAGTCAACAACAGAAAAAAAATGCAATGACAAGAGTAAGTTAGTGTTTTTCAGTTATAACTCTCAATGTAATGACCTCAACTCCCCAATTAAAAGACACAGATTGACAGACTGGATCAAAAAGCAGAATCTGTTTTGCATTCTGTTGCATTCAGTAAACTTCTCTAGTCCATAAAGAAAGTCATAGAGCAAAAATCAAAGTATGAAAAACAATATTCCATGCAGCAGGACCCTGAAAGCAAGCAAAAGTATCAATATTATTCTCAGACAAGGAAACGTAAAGCTAAAATTGACTAAAAGCAGAAAAGATTGGCACTACATATTAGTTAAGAGAACAATCCAGCAGAAACAATATAACAACTGTAAATATATATGCACCAAATATTGGGGCACCTAACTTCATAAAACAAATATTTCTGGGCATAAAAGATCAAATAAATACCAACATAATCAAAGTGGATGACCCCAATACCCCACTTTCACAAAGAGAAACAGATCAACTAAACAAAAAGTCACCAAAGAAATATAGCTGGATCACATCTCCAAAAAATGGACTAAACAGATCTTTAGAGTGTCCTACCCTACTACAACAAAATATACATTCTTCTCAGTGGCACACAGAAATTTCTTCTAAATCACATAGTGATCCACAAAGCCTGCTTAAATAAATGCAAAAGAATCAAAATCACCCCTGCATATACTATCAAAACATTGCACAATGAAACTATAAATTGATCACAAAAAAATGGAAAATTTATAAACACCTGGCCACTAACACATCACAGAAGAAAGCAAGAAAGAAATGAAACAATTCCTGGAATCAATTGACAACCCAAATACAACATACCAGAACCTATGGGACACAATGAAAGTGGTCCTAAGAGAGAAATCTATTGTAATCAGTGCACACATTATTAAAATAAAGTGAGCCCAAATAAACAAATGCATGATGAGCCTCAAGACACTCAACAAATAATAGCCCAAACCCAGACCTACTCTAAGAAGGAAAATCATAAAGATCAGAACAAAAATTAATGAAATGGAGAAGAAAAATAAAAGCAAAGCATTAATGAATCAAAGAGAGGTTCTTTGAAAGAATAAACAAAGTGCATAAACCTTTAGCTAAACTTACCAAAGGGAAAAAGAAAGGCTTACATTAATGCAGTTGGAAATGAAAAGGTGAAATCACAACAGAAACTGTTGAAATCTTGAAGATTGTTATCAACTACTATGAAAAATTGGACTCCCGACAAATTGAAGAATCTTTTTTAAATTGTCAGATGCCTAGATACATATGAATTACCAAAACTGTACTCCTGACAAATTGAAGAATCTTTTTTAAATTTTCAGATTCCTAGATACGTATGAATTACCAAAACTGGATAAAAAAGACATAAATCTTAGCAATCCAATGTAGTTGAGTCAGTAATTTAAATCGAGTTACTTTTTGGTAACTCAATGTAGTTGAGTCAGTAAAAAAAAACTATAGCAAGAAAAGCCCAGGACCTAATGAATTCTAAAAGACCCTGGGGGAAACTGTAACACCAATACCCCTCAAATTCTTTAATGAAATTGAAAGGGAAGGATTACTCCAAGTCAGTTGTGGAAATCAGCATCCATCTGATTCCAAAACCAGACAAGGTGCCAACTAATAGAGAAAACTACAGACCAAATCTCTTTACTGAGCATAGATGCAAAAATCCTCAATAAGATACTGGCAAATATAATTCAACAGATCATCAATAGGATCATATATCATAACCATGTAGGTTTCATTTGAGGGATGCAAGGATGGTACCACATATGCAAGTCAGTAAATGTAATACACCACATAAACAGAAGCAAGGATGAAATTCATATTATCATAACAATAAATGAAGAAAAAATCTCTGACAAAATCCAACATTCATTTATGAGGAAAACCCTGAAGAAAAGTATAAAAGGGCCTAACCTGACTCTGATAAAAGCCATCAATGACAAGCAATGGCCAGCACCATATAAAATAGGGAGAGGCTGAAAGCTTTCCCTCTAAAACCAGGAAGGAGCAAAAAGGTCTACTGTTGCCCCTGCTGTTTGGCACAGTACCTAAAGAGCAGTCAGGCAGCAGAAGGAAATAAAAGGGATATCTGAGATTTTGTCTGAATCCAGGAGGAAATCAAATTATCACTATTTCCAGGTACCATGATCCTTTACATGGAAGACCAAAAAATTTCCACTAAAAGACTTCTAGAATTGATAACCAAATACAGCACCATGGCAGGATCCAAATCAAAGCAAAAATTAGTAGTGTTCTTATATATCAATAATTAAATCACAAAGAAAACAATTAGGACAGCAATATCATTCTCAGTAGCATCCATAAAAATTAAATAGGAATTAATCTCACCAAAGAAGTGAAAAACCTCTACAATGAAAACCATAGAGCTCTGAAAAAGGGAGATCAAAGAGGATGTTCCAAAAAGGAAAGATATCCCCAGTTACTGGATAGGCAAAACCAATATAGTCAAAGCAGCCATGCTCCTTCCAAAGCTGATATACAGGTTTAATGCAATCAAATCAAAATACCAACAGCATTCCTCACAGAACTAGAGAAAACAATCCTAAAATTTATGTGCAACTGGAAGAGAGTCAGAATAGCAAAAGTAATGCTGGATAAGAAGAACAAAGCAGGAGGTATCACAATCCTAGATTTCAAGTTATGTTACAAAGCTACAGTGCAAAAAACAGCATGATACTGGCACAAAAACAAACATGAATTAATGGAACAGACTAGAAAACCCAGAAACTTCTTCAAGCATATTCAGCCACCTGATCTTTGACAGAGGGACCAAAAACATACACTGGAAGAAAGATAGTCTCTAGAAAATAGTGCTGGGAAAACTGGCTCTCCACACACAGAACATTAAATCTAGACCCATATCTCTCACTATATACTAAGCTAAAATCAAAATGGACCAAAGATCTAAATCTTAAAACAGAAACTTAGCTTGCTGCAAGACAAAACAGGTAAAATTCTTGAAGGCATAGACATAGGCAAGGACTTTCTTTCTGAGCAGAACTCTTGCACAAGAAATAACATCAAGAATCAACAACAGGATTATGTCAGATTAAAAAACTTCTGCACAGCAAAGGAAACCATCACAGAGCAAAGAGACAGCCTACAAAATGGGGAAAAATTTTGCTTACTACACCTCTAGATATTTTAGTATCTAGAATATATAAGGAACTCAGAAAATTTAGATCCCCCAATAAAAATGCAAACAAAAAATGAACAACTAAAATAGACACTTCTCAGAAGAATAAATACAAAAGGCCCATAAATACATGAAAAAACATGAGCATTGTTGGCCAGTAGAGAAATGTAAATAAAAACAACACTGAGATCCCATCTTACTCCAGGAAGAATAGCAATCATCAAGAAATCAAATAATCCCAGCACTCAGGAGCTTGAGGAAAGAGAATTGTTACAAGTTTTTTGTCTCAAAAAAAAAAAAAAGAAAAGAAAAAGAAACAAACAAAAAAACAGACTTTGTATTACAATGATACATGTATATACATGTTTATAGCAGCACAATTCATAATGGCTAAATCTTGGAAGCAGATAAGTGGATAAAGAAAATATGGTACTTGTACACAATGAAAGGATAAATAAAGAAGAATAAATTTGATTCATTTTTAGGAAAATGGACGCTCCTTGAAAACAATGTTAAGTGAAATAAATCAGACACACATTTAAATACCATGTGTTTCCTCTCATAGGAGAAATCCAAAATATAAATACAGAAAAAAGATAGTTAATGAAAAATAGGAGATAGATCTTTTGCAAAATGGAAAGGGATCAGGAGATGAAAAGAAGGGCAGCAGGAGTAGGGGAAAGAGACATGGAAAAGAATTAAGTATGTCATGTGTATGTATCAAATACCTACAATAAAGTAGTCATTAAGTGTGTTTTTCAGAATAATACTTTATTTTCTATGGTATTGAACAAAAGCCAAGAAAATATCGAGTTAGTTTAAAAGGCAAATCTTGCTCCTTAACAAAAAAATACAAACTGGTACTTTTATAATAGATCACTATGTTTTACTTAATATAAACAAAATCTCTAATGTATCTATATGCTTGGTTTTCTTGAAGCAATCATTAAGTATTTTAAACATATAGGAAAGAAAGGAGAAAGGGAGGTAGGGAAGGAAAAAAGAAAAGAAAAATGAAAACTAGACTTCATTCAAGAACTTGTTGTTAACAAAATAAAACAAGGCTATAGACTCACGATGTTCAGCACACGCAAACCATGCTTGTTGAAGAGCCCTTGCCTGCAGTTAGAGAAACCCTGCACAGACCCTGAAATGAATTGCAGGGTGCAGCCAGCAAGGCACTATGGACATGATGCCCTCTGGGTGGCTGCTTTCCACCAACGGAGGCCTCTGCTCTCAGTCAGTGTGCTCTGTGACACCTGTCCTATGTCCTGGCCACCTGGTGTATGGGACTTGCTGCTTGTTGCTTAATTAACTTTAGCATATTCTCTATGTTGTACAACTTTTGCCATTATCTATGGGAGGGTGCAGTTGTACCCAAAATTTAGACAGAACTCTTAGAATTCAAAACTGAGAAAACAAGCTAGTTGCAACTGTGCCATAAACTTGAGCAGACGCCTCACCAACGAGACACAGGTAGTAACTCAGTGTGAAAAGACACTCCAGTGGACGTGTTAGCGATGTATCCTGGTTTTTAAGAGGGTGTCTGGCTGGAGGTAAGATTCTCCTTCCATCATCCCTCCTTCCCGCACTTCGAATTTGTTACCCTGCAACCTCCATGGGTTCAAAGAAGTCAGCTCCTCATCATATTGGGAATCACCTGTGCCCTGCCATTTCTTCCTGCTCCACACTCTACTTATGTCTCCTTGCTGAAATTTGACTGTGTGTATCTTGGTGTGGGTCTCATTTTTCTTACTTGGGAGCCATGGAACTACTTGGATATGCAGGTCAATGATTTTAATCTAATTTGGGAAGGTTTGGGTCATTATTTCAGCTATTTTCTTGTCTCTGTCATGGTTTAGATATGGCCTCTCCAGAATTCAGGTGTTACCAGCATTGTAATGTTAAGAAATGGGGCCTTAGGGTGGGCCCAAGGGATCATTCCTTATGAATGAGAGTAGCCTGTGCCTACGGAAGGCTGTGTCTGGTGTGACCTTTTGCCCTACCCATGTCTATATACGAGGGCCTAGTGTGCATCTCAGAAGTTGAAAGCTGCTGTCTCTGGAGACATTGCTGCTGTCTAACCACATAATATTTCCATCACCCAAAAAGAGACTCTGTGATATTAGCAGTCAGCCCCAGTTCCTTCCCTTGGCCAAGTCTTTCCCTGTGCTGGACCTTCTACCTGAGACATCAGTGTGCAGAACGACAGCCTATGTGGTCTCGCCACTCTCTAGTTAGCATGGGTCCTCTAGGTTCATCCACGTTCTATGTGGATCCAGGCTTTGTGCCTTTGAATGGCTGAATCATTTCCTGCTGCATGGAAAAGGGTCACAGGCATTCCTTGGTGCCACCCTGAGCTTCCCTGATCATGGTGGAAGGACTGTCCTAGGCTGTGGGTTGCAATGGGGACAGAGACTGATGGCCAGGGTCCTGGGAGCTCCCTATGAGGTGAGAGAGATAGATGCTGGGGCCTGGCGCCTTGCTCCTCTCTGTCCTTCTCCTCAGGTCTGATGCTTCCTTGTACTGTGACGACGTTGACATCCGCTTCAGCAAAACTATGAACTCCTGCAAAGTGCTGCAGATCCGCTATGCCAGTGTCGAACGGCTGCTGGAGCGACTCACCGACCTGCGCTTCTTGAGCATCGACTTCCTCAACACCTTCCTGCACTCTTACCGAGTCTTTACCTCAGCCATCGTGGTCCTGGATAAGCTCATCGCCATCTACAGAAGGCCCATCAGTGCCATCCCTGCCAGGTGGGTGCTCTGGGCTCCTGGTTTAGGAAAGGAGGAAAGCTTGCTCTGTGCTGTCCTCTTTGCGGGAAAGAGCGAGCCCATTTTGGCATAGCTGGGGGTAGAGCATGCAGAGGGCAGGCCACACAACCTTGGCTTCAAGGTCATCCTTCCTGTCTAACCACTGCCACTTAGCAATACCACTGACCACAGGAGCCCTGAAAGACCAGAAGGTTCCCAAGGTCTTTGTCTGCGTGGGGACTTGAACCTGGTCCTGGGCCCAACTCTCCACCCACCCCAACCCAGAAGTGCACATGAGGGCCCTTGAGTGTTGATCAGTGTGCTGGGCTAAGAGTTATCAGATGAGTCCCTTCCTGTTTCTGAGCATTAGCCTGAGTACGTTCTCATGCAAAGCACCCTGGGGATCCTTGGAAAGATGAAGACAGAACGAGAGGAGCGAGCAGTCTGATGTGAGATCAGATCACCAGGCCAGAGAGTGGCAGAGGGGGAGCCCAGAGCATCCCTTGCCTGGGCCCCCACAAGCAGGGTACTGCATCTGTGAACATATGCTGAGGCCCTCTGTCACGGGTCCTTGATTAGAGGAGTGGCCCCAGACTGGGGGAGGGTGGGGTTGTTCTGTTCCCAACCCCCAGCCCACTGTCACTCACCAGTTTCACCTTGGCTTCCCTAGGTCCCTGGAGCTCCTGTTTGCTAGTGGCCAGAACAACAAACTCCTGTATGGCGAGCCCCCCAAGTCTCCACGTGCCACCCGCAAGTTCTCCTCACCGCCACCCCTGTCCATCAGCACGTCCTCACCCAGCCGCCGGCGGAAGCTATCCCTGAATATCCCCATCATTACGGGTGGCAAGGCCCTGGACCTGGCTGCCCTCAGCTGCAGCTCCAATGGCTACACCAGCATGTACTCGGCCATGTCGCCCTTCAGCAAGGCCACACTGGACACCAGCAAGCTCTACGTGTCCAGCAGCTTCACCAGCAAGATCCCAGATGAGGGTGATACAGCTCTAGAAAGACCTGAAGAGCTCTTGCCCCTTAACAAGCAGAGTGAGTGGTTGTAGGCACACAGGTGTCGTCAAGGCAAAGTACATCCCATCTCAGGCTCCCAGCAGGAGGGAATGGTGCACAGGTCCCACAGTCATATCAGGCGAGACAGGGAGGGCATCTGTGGGCACCCCAACTGCTGGGGCCTGGCAGGCAGAAATACACAGGGGGTCGCCACACCTTGATAAGTGTTAGCACCCATCCTCAGCAGAGCGGGCTATCATCTCATTCCAAGCCCCTGCATTCACTGCTCTGCAGCAGACTTGTCTCCAGCCAGGCCCATTCAGGACCCAGGAGACAAAAGATTACCATCCACATCCTGCCCTGCAGGACTGCCTGTCCAGCTGAGGGACCAGACCAGATCTGGAGATTCAGGCACCTGACATATATACTGCTAGGCAGATACCCAAGGGTGCACAGTGGGCGGAAAGGAGCCAGGGAGTCAGGAGTCAGAGTGGGAGAGGGCTCCACTGGATCCAGTGTCACAAGAAGGAAGAGTCATTCCAGACAAAAACAGAGTGTGAAGGACTGAAGAAGAAGCAAAGCACTGTGTTTAGGGGACAGCTTAACCCTTAGCCCGTCTGGAATGCCTGCTGGGGACAGCTGGAGATGGTGCTGAGGCGGCTGGGATAGATGTGGGGCAGGACAGTCCTCCTGCTCTCCAGCTTGCTCTGGCCACACTGGAAGGCTCGAGTGTGGTTCTGTCCCAGTGCAGACTGGGTTGTAGCCTGGGAATCATTGTCATGGCCTTGGGCAGCATGGTTGCACACGTGTGCAGCACCCAGGGCCTTTGGAAAGTACTTTGAGGATGGCCAGAGTTTCTGAATTAGAAGAGGGAGAGCCAGGGCACTGCAGCAAGGGCACAGTGGGCGAGCGTAGAGGTTGTCACCCTGACATATTCCACAAATAGTTGACTACAGGATTCAGACAGCTGGAAGCTGGCAACCCAGGAAACAGCCCCCAGAGAGCCAGCCGCAATGCCAACCCATGCACACAGCACACAGGCCCTGGGGGCCAGCAGAGGCCACAGAATTCCACACGGCAGGAGTTGTGCTAACTCCAGCCACTGCCTTAGGGTACCAGACAGTGCCAAGGCGTCCCCTGGATCCAGGCCTCTTCCACTCTAATTATGTGCCTGTGTGTGAACATTCTCTGAAGAGGACCTGTGCCCTCAGTTGGGTTTTCAAAGAGGTCAAGTATAAACGCATTCACTTTCTGGGTGGAAAACCGAGGTTCAAAGCAGGTAGAATATAAACTTGCTGCGCTAGAGAGGACTTTCATCATGGAGCGTATGCCTTCCCAGAGAGTGCAGATGATGAGTCTCAGGAAAACAATCATTTATTGCTTACATCAGAGGCATAGCACAAGCACAAGGGAATCACATGCAGATGCTGACCCTGCAGTGCTGCAGGGCACAGGGCAGCTCCCAAGTGGCGGTGTCCCTGCTGCTCTCGGACCACAGCAGGGGCATGGACTGAACCAGAATCTGCATCCAGCCAAACTGAAGTTGTATCCATGAAGGTTGAGTCCCCAGAGCAAAGCCTGCCTTAGAGACCCACAGTGCCCATTAGCATGTGAAGGAACCCCAGTGCTCTGTGGCCAATAAGGATGTGGTGCTTTCTACATCCGGAATATCTTCAGCTTATTGTTTTGTTCCATAAATTACAGATGAGAATCTTCAAATCAGTAAGTAATTGAGAAAAGTAAAATTACTTTTTAAATTTTCTCCCAGCCTCTGAAGTCTCCGTGAGAGAAGAGTCAGATATGGATCAAAACCAGAGCGATGAGGGTGATACTGAGACATCACCAACGAAATCACCAACAACACCCAAATCAGTCAAAAGCAAAAATTCTTCAGGTACAGCTGTGCAGTGGGACTCCATGGGGCTGAGGCCCAGTGTGGGGTGAGGGGGTGGTGGTCAGGCAGAGGAGAGCTCAGGCCTCCCGGCCCCACACAGTGGGTGGTGGTGCTGAGCAGACCTGTCCTCCCCTTGGTGGAGTCCCAAGGCTTCATACTCATCTTTGGAAGTAGGTACTATCCCAAGGTCACTGAGACTCAAAAGAGGCTGGGACAGTTATACTAGGTCACGTAGCTAGTGAGGCGTGGACTCCCAGTACAGTGCTCTCTCCATTACACCATGCTGCATTGTGGATGTCACACACCGGCTGGGCCATGCCTACTCCCATGTGCGGCATAAGCAGGAGAGTTCGGGCCTGAGGATGACAGGACCAGAGCTGTGGAGTACCAGAAGGGGGAGTTGGAGGCTCTCTTCTGAAGTGAGAGGGTAGCTAGACAGCCCCTCCCAGGCCAACCCTGGGGGACATGATGGGTGACCCTTCCCAGTGGTACCCCTCTACCCTGGCCAGTCTGGTCCCCCACTCTGCCCATCTTTGGGCTGGGACCAGGAGCAGCTGATAGTGGATCCCTCCGGTCCACAGAGTTTCCTCTCTTCTCCTACAACAATGGAGTCGTGATGACCTCCTGTCGTGAACTGGACGGCAACCGCAGTGCCCTGTCAGCCACCTCTGCCTTTGCCATAGCAACTGCGGGGGCCAACGAGGGCACCCCAAACAAAGAGAAGTACCGGAGGATGTCCTTGGCCAGCGCAGGTGTGCGGGCATCTCTGCTCCCTGGTCCTCCTGAGGTGGCCCTGCGCTGGGCCTGTGGCGGGCGGGGACCTGCTAGGACCCCTGCAGAGCTCCCTGCTTCAGCGGATCACTCTTGCTCACGGGACACCGAGCTTCCCACATCATTATTTGGACTTTTGCCCCCTTCGGCTCCTGGAGGTACTGGCATGCAGCCCCCATCTCTGCACTTGCTGGGACTCTGCCCACCCAGGCCTGGACCCCATACCTGGAGCCAGCCTGCCCCATCCACACCCTCCCTGCCCACCACCAACAGGGTGAAACCCTGGCCCAGCTATCTGGCATGCCCAGAAGGGCTCCCAGCTCTAGCCACCCAGCATGTCCTCCCTAGATGCTCTCCCTGAAGGCCCTGCCTGGCTGACCCTCTGCTCTTGGGACAGATTATACACAACAGAACCACTGCCCAGGAGGCCACTGTTACTGCCCTGCCTCCCACCGCTCAGTACTCTGGTCTTAGGGAAGCCCTTGTGATCCTGTTACTGCCTGCATTGTCCTGCAGCCCCAGAATGGCAGAGAGGTTGAATGAAGCCAGTGTGTAGCCCACATCCCCAGGGAGGCCACAGCCTCTGTCTTGCTGCACCCTCTCCACCATGGCCCTCGCCCAAAGTGCAAGAGCAACCCATACCGGCGAGACCAATGTCTCATCCTCATGTGTCCTCGCTCCTCTGGCCCCCACCCAGGATTCCCCCCTGACCAGAGAAACGGGGACAAGGAGTTTGTGATCCGCAGAGCAGCCACCAACCGCGTGCTGAACGTGCTCCGCCATTGGGTCTCCAAGCATGCTCAGGTGGGTGGGAGCCCAGCTGCCCCCGTGCACCCAGAGGATGTCCCCGGCCCAGGGGAGAGGGTCAAGGTCATTCAGAAGTAAGGGCTGGCACCTCCCCAACTTAAGTATCCTGGCCCTGACCAATGCCCTGAGTCTAGGAGTCTCACAGCCCCACTGTGCCCCAGGGCATCTGTGCCAAGTGATGAAAAAGGCAGCCTGCTCAGGCCTGACACTGGGCCACCCAGCCTGTTTTCTTTCCATAGGACTTTGAGACCAACAGTGAGCTCAAGTTCAAGGTGATCAGCTTCCTGGAAGAGGTCATGCATGACCCTGAGCTTCTGACACAAGAGCGGAAAGCTGCAGCCAACATCATCAGGTCAGGGCCACGTGTGGCTCTGCTGCAGCTGGCCAGAGCCAGAGAGGCGAGGAAGGCCCATCCCAGACAGGACACCCCATCCCCTGGGGGAAGCAGGCTGGGGTGCAGGGGAATCCAGACTTCCCATGTGCACCTTCCCTGTCTCCCTACCCAGCAGCCCTGATCTCCCTGTTGCCAGGCTGAAAGGCCTGTGTCCCAGAGTACTAGGCACTAGCTATACACAGCTGGCCGTTTTGATGTTTGTTAATTAAAAGTGGATAAAACTAAATTCAAGTTCTTGGTCACACAAGAAGTACATGGCTTTGCTTCTGCTGGACAGCAGCCAGCACTGCCTCCACCTCAGGGAGTTCAGGGCTCAGAGCTGGCAAAGCTGTTCACAGGGCTTGGATCAGCTCAGTTAAACTGCATGCCCTCAACCTGCCTGTCCCGGCAACACCCAGTCAAGCCGCCTGGGCATGACTTGCTCCATGCTAGGTGTCCTAGAGCCCTCTTTTCTCTACACTGTGTGAGGGCCAAATGGGCCTGGGGCTGGTGAGGTGAGGCTGGGGGGGTCCTGTCTTCAGGCTGCCCCACCTACCCACTGCCCTGCCAAAGTGGTTGAGACCTCCCAGGGCTGGAAGCTTATCCTGCTGCGCCATCAGGACACAGTGGGGTGAGGCCGCTCTCAGAGCATCTGTCCCAGGCTGCACCCTGTAGTGCCAGGGCAGCTGCCCCACCTGAGGCCCAGGTAGGCACCAGCCTCGCTCCTCCCCACCACTCAGCACCCACCTCCTCTCCTGGCCACCCAGCTCCTCTTCTTCCCTTCAGCAGCCACTTCTAGGTCCAACCCCGTGCTGCTGCCTCCCCTCCTCCATCCCCTCTGGTCAGTGCCATGCCTGAGGGTGCCCTCCAGGCCTGGGCTCCAGGCCCTTGTGGGGCATCTTCTCCACCAAACGTGCAGTAGTGCCTGCTGTGTGCCAGCCACAGCCACAGCCTGCCTGGGCTCTCTGGACCAGACGAGGGTGCTGGGTGTGCAGGAAGCCCAGAGGCTAGAGCCCAGGAGGGATCCCGCCCAGGTAGGGGCCAGAGCCATCAGGAAATGGTTAGTGAGAAGAAGGTGGAGGCCTAGGGAGACAATAGGTGTCCACCTGGCTGAGCTGGGAGGCGCCACCCTTGAGGGGACCTGGGGACTCACTCACCTTCTGCCCCCAGGACTCTGACCCAGGAGGACCCAGGCGACAATCAGATCACGCTGGAAGAGATCACACAGATGGTGAGCAGGGCTGCCCTCCCCACCGCATGCCCTGACTAAGTACAGCGACTTCCTGCTTCCATTTCCTGTGGCTGCTGTGACACAAGGCCACACACTGAATGGTCTGAGTGACAGAAATGTGTTCTCTGTCCTGGGGGCCAGAGGTCTGAAATCAGGGTGTGGGAAGGGCCTGATGTTGGCCCTAACCCTCTAGAGGTTCCAAGGAGGACACCCTGCCCCTACCAGCCCCTGCTGGCCCTGCATGCCTTAGCTTGTGGCCACATCCTCTAGTCTGTTTCTGTGGACATGTGGCCATCTTCTCCACAGGCCTTGCCTTGTTTCTGTGCATGGGTGTTTCTGTTTGTATCCCTCCCTCTTTTCTGCAGTACTGGGGATTGAACCCAAGACCTTCACACTGAGGTACATCCCCAGCAAATCTCCCACCTCCAGGAATGTTGGGATTTCAGGCGTGTACTGCCCTACCCAGCTGCATTTCCCTTTCTAAAGACACCAGCCATGCCTGGGGTAGGGCCACCTTTACCTCAGTAGAGAATGTTACTGGGGTTGGGGTTTCTGCATGCCCTCACCGGGGTACAAAACAGCTCACCAGCGCACTCCTTCTCTTCTTATGGGTGCCCTACTCCCTTACCCCTCAGCCCTTCCTGTTGTTCTGCCCTGGGAAGAGGGCAGGGATTCGACAGTTGTCCTTGTGTGCTGGTGCCTCCTTAGGTTCCTAAAGACTCCATATACTCTCATCAAACGTCCTGCAAGAATGCATCATCGACTCCACCCTATGCATGAGGTGCTGAGGTGGACACGTCTGTGGCCTCTTGGGCTTGTATGTGGGATGTGGCATGGCCATCTCTTGTTCATACACAGACCTAGTTCGCTCCCCACCCCACACTACCTTGAGTCATAAAGTCAAGGTTTGGCTCACTGTCCCACAGGGATGGTGTCCAGGGTGCCAGCCATGCAGACAGAGAATTTACCAGGAGTGGAGTGAGTGACCACAGAGCTGTCGATTGGAGCCAGAAGTGGTGGTACCACAGGCCTATAATCCCAGCACTCGGGAGGCTGAGGCAGGAGAAGCACTGTCCGTTTGAGGCCAACCTTGGTTATATAGTGAGTTCAAGACCAGACAGAGCTAAGGAGTGAGACCCTGTCTCAAAAAATAAATAAATTTGAAAAACAGAGTTTTAGATTGAGGTACACTGTCTCTGGGGAAACAGGCAAGTTTCTAAGGAAGGACTCTCACTGCTGTGGGGAAGGTGGTATGGGGACGGTACGGGGTGATTCCTGTAAGAGTTGGGGAGGTTTTCTTTTGGTCATCTTGAATCTTGTCTGCCTCACAAGAATGCCTGTGTCATGGGAACCAGGTGGCATGGCCTCTGTGTGCCCTCACAGAGGTGCATGGGATTTGAGATCCGTGGGTTTGGTATCACAGTGGATTTGCTGTGGACAGTCCACATACTGTGTTCTGTTCATGGGCTGCACAGCTGCTGAGGGGGCTGATGAGCAAGAGGCTGGGTGCACTGGAGCTGTGGCTGAACTCACTTTCTGCCCATTCACTGCCTGCCCTGGAAGAACAGGCCTGGCTGCCGTGCCTCCTGGGATCATGTACAGACGCTGGTGCCTGGAGCAGGCCTTTTCATCACGGCTGGCAGACGCACTGCTGAGTGTTATCACAGGACACCCTGAGTTCCTGCCCACTGCATCATGGTGGCCAGGAATGCTAGAGACAGTCTCACTGTGACCTCCCCAGAGCGGGAGATGGCGCCCTGCAACCTCTGGGCTGAGTGGTGAGCAGAAGTCCTGCGTAGGGGGGCCGGCCCTCTTCTGAATGGCTGTTGGTCCTGAGGATGTGTCAGGCCCTTTTCCTGGCTCACCCCTCAGTGGACACAGCTCAGTTGTCCCTTTCCCTTCTCCAGTTCCCACCAGCGCCTCCCAGATCCTCTTCCCCAGAGCCCTGCTTTGGGCACCACTGTCCCCAGCTAATGAATCCTGAGATTTCCAAGTTGAGGGGCCCAGGTGGGTGAGCACCATCAAAAACGGTGCCGCAGCGACTTCTCAGGCCAGCAGCCCAGGAATGCAGTGTCTGCAGACTCAGGCCAGTGGCTGTCCTCTGGGAGGATGGGAGCACTGTCTCAGGAACCCTTCACTCCTGGGAGCCCACACTTACTCATCAGGTTCAGAAAGAAACCGCTAAGCTTGTTTGGGGTGCAGACAGAGCCTAAATCAGCTCGTCACAGCCTAGGTAACCCTGAGCACAGGCCCGTCTGTCTGCTGGGCTGAGCACCTGCACCAGCCCCTGGCCTCTGTGGCCTCAGCATCTTGTCTGAATGCAAAATTGTGGTAGCTCCTAGGTGGGGTAAGTGTGGACTGAGGTAGTCTTGCAGCTTAAGTCCTGCTTCCATCCACCTCAGCACACCCAGCCTATGGGGAACCCCAAGCCCTGGCCGAAGCCAAGTGCCCTGTGCCCTGACTCAAGAACTTGCCCCCAGGCAGAAGGCGTGAGGCCCGAGCCCTTTGAGAACCACTCAGCCCTGGAGATCGCAGAGCAGCTGACCCTGTTGGACCACCTGGTCTTTAAGAAGATTCCATACGAGTAAGTGGGTACAGGCATGGGCCCTGCTTCTCAGCACATCTGCAGCTCTAGAGCTGTGGTACCCCACCTGCCCCAAGTCTCCTGCCAGTGAGTTGCATGTATGTACACCCACAAACTCTCACTCTCTCCCTCTCCCTCTCCCTCTCCCTCTCCCTCTCCCTCTCTCTCTCTCTCTCTCAGAAGTGTTTCTGACTCAGAGCTCCTATTCTGAAGGTCTAGAGAGTTTGTGTGCACTTGTGTGTGTGTATGTGTGTGTGTGTGTGTGTGTGTGTGTACACATGTGGCACAAAGGCGCTGACCTTGGGGGCAGCTCTAGATGCTGGGGTGGGGGAAGAGCCTGGTGCTGCCCTCCCTGACTTGTAGTTCACCACTGCCTACCCTGTGGTGTTCAAGGCAGTCATGCTGTTCAGGTAACTTTGTGTCCCTTTTCTTTCACCCACTGCACACATAGCCCTGTGTTTGTGAACACTACTCGAATAAGCACGCAGTCCTCCACGACTGCATTCCTAAACCACAGATGATTTTGGTTCTCATGTCTGTGTTTAAAGCTGAAGAGAATGCCCTTGTGAGTGAACTATTTCTCTGAATTTCCAACAATTATTCTGGAATAGTCTCCCAGAACTGAAATGGTGAAAGGGTGGTGTTTGGGAAACTTGCCTCGTGCCTTCCCAACCTCTCTCCAGGGAGGAGCAGGAGAATAAGTTTCCACCCCAGCTTACCTCTGGGTGCCTCCTACCCATGCGGAGACCCAGGGGGCCTCTCCTGACAACCTGTCACATGGGGCCTGGTGGTCTGCGGCTTCCCATGAGGGTACCAGCACCGGAGCACCCTGCTGACCCACTGCTGGGTCCTTTATCCTTTGATCTTCCCCTCTGTGTGGTCTTCTGGTTCCCCACAATGTGACAGACATGGAGCTTTCCCCACCACAAAGAGGGCCCCTCCTAGAACTCATGGCCAGTGCCAGGCCACTCCCGTGTCCTGTCAGCCTTGCATTGACCCTGTGCAGACAGGACCCCAAGGCCACGGGGCACAGCAGGACTGAAACCTTGCAACCTGCGCAAGGCAGCAACTAGCATCAGCCCAGCGCCTGGCAGAAGGGCACACCCTGGAAACAATGCTCTCAAATGCCTGGCCCTGATCCTTCCTGCAGGGAGTTCTTTGGACAGGGATGGATGAAGCTGGAGAAGAATGAGAGGACCCCCTACATCATGAAGACCACCAAGCACTTCAATGACGTGAGTGTGGGTGGTCTCCACCTCCTCCTTCCTGTCTCCAGGCCTCTCCTAGGCAGGGTGTGCATGGGCGGTAGGGTGGCAGACACCAGGCCATCCGGGCCCTTGGGCACCCCATGGCCTCACCTCTGTCTGTTAAGTGGGGACACTGAAGAGTCAGGCAGAGATTAACTGGGACAGTCACACAGGAGGCCCTGAGCAAGTGAAAGAGAGTAGGATCGGTCCTCAGAGTGGGCGCTGTGTGGGGCTGGAGGAGAGGCAGGGAGGCTGAGTGGAGTGTGGTTGGCATCTCGGTACTTGGAACGCACAGTTCAGCTGGCAGAAGCTGGTGGCATCCCTGTCACATGTGCCTGGCCAAGACCCCCGAACCTCCCGTGTGCTGGCCAGGAGTGTCCACTCCCCAGAGGGGATGAGGTGTGTTCTGCCCACTTCAGGCCTTCCATGGTGAGTAAGACAGTGCTGCAGGATTACCTCGAAGACATGGGGGATCCCAGAGCTGCTGAGGGTTTCCAAGTATCCTGGGGCAGGCTCCGCAGCCCGGGTACCTGGCTCCAGAGCCTCTCCCTCCTGGACCCCAGCCCAGCCACCCTGAGTAAAGACAGCAAGCAGAGCATTTGCGTGTGCAGCATGCAGACCGGGAGACTCAGGCACACCTGCAGCCCCGGGACAGGGAGCACGAGGGCACCATGCAGGATGCCTAGACAGCTCCCAGCACCCCACCTACCCTGCGTGTCCAGGGCCGAGGACGGGACAGTGCAGGGCAAGTGAGCACTGTGCCGTTGGGCTGGTGGGCGACGCCAGCTGAACCATTGCACCCATGTATGGAGGATGTCCTCGTCTTACCATGAGTGAACATGGACTTTATGGTTTTCCTCCTTCAGACTTTTCATGTGGTAAATAATGGTCGCACTTTTTCTCATATTCAGAAATCCTTAAATCACAGAGCCAAATCCACTGAAAAAAAAAAAAAAAACACATTCACTACCACCAACAAGCCAACTATTTTTCTTTGAAGAAATGGATTAGTCAAATCTTCCAGAAAAAAGGAATCTCTCCCACTTTAATCTAGGAAGCCAGCATCAACTTGGTGTCAACACCAAAGATAGACAGGAGGGGAAAGGTCACACACCTGCCCTTTCTTTTTTCCTGAACTGAGCACTGAACCCAAGACCTTGTGCATGCTGGCCAAGTGCTCCAACATTGGGCCACGCCCAAGCCCTTTTTATTTTATTGGGGACAAGGTCTCACTAAATTGCCCAGGTTGAGCCTCAAACTTGGGATTGTTCTGCTTCAGTCTCCAGGGCATCTGAGCTTACAGACGTGTGCCACTGTGCCCTGCTCACCAGTAGTCTTTTTTTCCTTTATGACAATTAAAGATGGTTAGGAAGTTGTGAGGAAATGTGGAAATGTGCGGGGAGGTCAGTACTTCTGCTATAGCACTTCCTGGCAATTCCAGCCCTGCGTCCCAGCTTCTCCCCCGGCAATTTCCAGAACATCCAGCTTGTTCTCTGTCTCTCTGTCTCTCTGTCTCTGTCTCTCTCTCTCTCTCTCTCTCTCTCTGTGTGTGTGTGTGTGTGTGTGTGTGTGTGTGTGTGTTATGCTCCAGGCACGGAGTCCTTGGGGGATCCCCCTCCCGTATGTGTCCTACTTCCAGCAAGACTCCCAGAGCCTGCTGGGTAACTCCTTTGCCCCATGAACCTTGAAATCCATCAGCCAGGGTTTAGAGGGGACTCCCACAGATATTCAACTAGGCTACATTGAACACCTGTATTTGTTATTAGAAAAATGACATGTTTATATTCTTTTTCCATTATTCAAGCCTTTTGTATTCTTGGTAACTTTTTTCCATGTAATACCCTCCATGTTTCTCATTAATTTAAGTCTCTTGTTAATTTACAAATCCCCATTATTATTTTGAAAGTGGTCTCCTTTTCACTGTATTTTCCAACTAGTTATTGCTAATTTATAGGAAGATGTTTTATTTTCATAGGTTGAGTCTTTATACAGCTATCCTATTTGTTTTCTGGAGCATCTTTTTTGGAATTTTCAATCAGGCAATCATGTCGGTAAAGAATGATGATTTACTGTCTCAGAAGGAGTTATTCTTCTTACTTTTTGCCTGTTTTACTGCATTTTCTTAAAGATCAGCAACTTGATCGCTTCCGAAATCATCCGTAACGAGGACATCGGTGCCCGGGCGAGTGCCATTGAGAAGTGGGTGGCTGTGGCCGATATCTGCCGCTGCCTGCACAACTACAACGCTGTGCTGGAGATCACCTCCTCCATGAACCGCAGCGCCATCTTCCGGCTCAAAAAGACATGGCTCAAAGTCTCCAAGCAGGTGTGGGCAGAGGCTGGCAACCCTGTGGCTCGGTGCTGGGTAGAGTTAGGCAGGGAGACCCCTGGGGCAGCTGCTGGGCATCTACAGGCAGAAGCCTGGGTAAGGACTCGCACTCCCCGGTTAAACAGACCTGACCTGTCTGTCAGCAGGACTGAGCATCAAGCCCACGTATGTGGCTTTGGAGTGATTCACACCTCAGCATAAAAAGTACAAGGCCATGATTGTTGGTGCCAATGCTCTGCTTCTTGGTGGGGCAAGTGTGGAGCTTCATGGGGTCCCTCCTCCCAGGTCTGCGGGGTGGCTAAGATGACTGTCACATGATCTCTTACCGGAACACTAATTTTACTGGCCCTCTGGCCACCAGATTTAGATGACCCTGTTACCCATCAGATAATTGGTTATCTTAGGTGTGAGCTTGATCTTTGTTCATTCACAGTACCATTTGTGAAACTCTATAGAGCCTTGAGGAGCTCATCATCCAGGCTGGTTTGGCCAGTGGAGTTTCGGGCAGAGATGTCCACAAGGCCTAGGGCTGTGTACCAGCTCAGCACCTTTGCTCCTGCCCTGCTGTGTCAGCACAAAGTTATTCTTTCCAGAGCGCTCCCAACCAAGCTCCTGTTTCTCTTCCCTGGGAAATCTTTGGAGTCCATTTTTTTTTTTTGTACTGGAAATCAAATTCACAGTCTTGCGCTTGCCGGGCAGGTGCTGGGCCACTGAGCAACACCCTCAGCCCACATTCTGCATTTCTTGACCACATTCTTCAGCATCACCCTCTTCTGGGGTTGGTTTTCTGAAATCTTCTGTTCTCTTCTGAGACTATGCACAGAGGGAAGTCGGTAGGCAGTGTACACTGTTCAGAACCTGGGGCAGAATGACCTGGTCCAAAAGATAGAGGAGCCTCTGCCCTCTACTGTCTCTGTCAGGCTGGGTCCAGCTGACTTCCCCAGCCCTTCCACCCAGGTGAGAGTTGTGTCGGCAGAATCATTGTCACTTTTCAGCATCCCCTAGACACTTGTGACCTACCAAACAGTCATGTTCTGGAGGGTTCCAGAAATCCTGCCTCAGATTCTTGTTCTCATCACTCCTTTAAATGTGCTGGCTCAACACAAATAGGTATCACATGCCATCCAGCCCAGTCCTGGAGTCCAGCATTCAAGTACAGTTTGGGACTTTTCATTCCTCCTTCTCTCATCCCTCTCCCCATCCTTTCTGTAAACTGTCACTCTTCCACAGGAGAGGATTTGCTGCCTCCTCACAAGACAGCACTGAAGAGTGACAGTGTTTTGTGTGCTTCTCCTCCCCACTCAGTGGGGATGGTTGTGTTTCAGTAGGGACAAAAGCTTCTCTTTGGCAAATAATTCATTTTGACCTCTTGGGGAAGAAACACTCTTGGCCACTAGAAGGCATGCATTCAGCGAACAGGAGGGGAAGTCGTCCTCCTGTCCCCAGGACAGGCTTTTGGCTCGGTCCCAGTTTCAGTGACCTACCTGAGCCTTTCTCCCCACTAGCACTGCGGAAGAGATACCCAAGGCCTGGCTCTGGGGAGCACTGGAGGGTGCAAGCTGCTGGCTCAAAACACCTTGGCTTCCCAGGCCATTTAACTCCTTCCTGACAGAGTGTGATGGGAGAAGCAGGCAACAGAGCCAGCTCAGAAATGTGGAAGAAATCCAAATGTGCTCATTCAGAGCCATAGCCCAACACTTTCCTGAGGTGCACAGCAAAGCTGCACATCAGAGCAGCTTCTGCATGTTCTCACAGCCTCAAAGCCTGGGGACACTTCACCTGGAGGTGTGAGGACCTCCTGACCTAGCCTGTGTTCTCCCAGTCTACACTGTCTGAACCAGTACCACTGCTAGGGAACCCAGACACTGCCCTTTGCTTCCTAGGGTGGCACACCAGGGCCCATGAAGGGGGGCAGAATGATGACTTGCCAGTGGGCATCTTAAGGAGGAGACAGAGCCTACAGTGCTGTCCCAGATGTCTCTCTGTGTAGGGGTAGACAGGGACCAGAAGGGTCACTGGGGCTCACACTTCTCCTGGGGGCTCAGCGTGGAGACACAGTGGCTCTGCCCTTCTTTCCCCTTGAAGGACACACATGGATCTCTTCTAACAGCATGAAGACTTCGGTTGTTTTCTGTGCGTAGAGTTCTCATAAAATCTGACCCAAAGACTGAGCACATATGTTTTTTAGCTTTTTATTTATTTTGAGATAGGGTCTTGCTAAACCACGAAGTTGAGCAGACTAAGCTTAAACTTGGTATCCTTCCCAGTGTGCTAGGATCACAGCGGTGCCTCTCTGCCCTTTCTCCACTGAGCACCTCTTGGTCCCGGGGGCCACATCTTCTCCAGGTGATTGGCACTTCTAGTCCTGCAGCACATAGCATTCTTGAGTGTAGTTTCTCAGCCATGCTCTGGATTTTGAGGACCAGCTCTGGGAAGAAAGCACTGATCCATCTCACCTTTTATAAACCAGGGCACTGAGGACTCTAGAGGTAAAGGAACTTACCTAGACCTCCTTGAAGCCAGGCCAAGGCAACATACTCTGTGGATCACACCTGGCCTCTTCAGCCGGACTCCAGCCTTGGGGACTCTAAACCAGCCCATGGGGGCTTAACATTGAGCAAACTCTTACCATGGGGTTTCTTCTGTACCAGGCCTTTTCTCCTCAAGATCAGTCCATCCACCGTCTTTTCTCTTGGTTCTCAAATTTGGGTGGCATTCTGAAGTGAAGATGTGAGAAGATGGGTACATTGTCTGGGTGTAGCTTGTGAAGAGATACCAGTAGTGCTCTGGCTGTGGGCTCCGTGGGGTCACTCTGCAGGGCCTTCTGACGCACAGACCTCCCCAAGGCTGTGCACGTGCAGACCCCACACCGGCTTCTGTGTTCTGAGTGATGTGCAAAGGCAGACAGGAAGCAAGGACCCAGGCTGAGTCCTGAGGAGGCCGGGGGTGATGCTGGCAGACGCAGGAGGCCCAGATACAAGGCAAACGTAGCAGCATGATGGAGTGGGGCCAGGGCCGTGGGCCATGACACAGGCTGTGTGTCAAATGCTTCTAATTCCTTCTAGACAAAAGCCTTGATTGATAAGCTCCAAAAGCTTGTGTCATCAGAGGGCAGATTTAAGAATCTCAGAGAAGCTCTGAAAAAGTAAGTCATGTGTCATTTTGTCACTGTTATGTTTAAAATTATAGACCTGCTTTGCAGAGGCCTGGCCAAGCCACATAGACCAGGCAGGATGTCTGTCTGTCTGCCTGTCCTGTCTATCACGAGATCCCTAGACTTCATGGCCCCACGCTGAGTCAGCTTTCCCCACCATCTCCAGGGCTGGTGGCACTTCCTGGGAGCAGCACAGGAATTGTTGTGGTCACAACAGCTGTGGCTTTCAAAAGTACTTATTTGTATTTTAATAATTCTGAATCAGGTTATATCTTCAACTCAATGGTGGTTTTTTTGTTTGTTTGTTTGTTTGTTTTTGGTACCGGGGATCAAACTCACAGCCTCACGCTTGCCAGGCAGGCGCTTAAGCCACTGAGCTAAACCTTTGGTCCTCAATGGGTTTATTTAAGGTGGTTGTATTTTGTTTTTCACTTGAGAATTAGTCATCAAAATCAGAGGGCATATTAGAAATGGTACCATCTTGGAACTGAAAAAATGTAATCTTACCGTGAATTGGGCCTTCCAGTTTGTAAAGAGCTTCCCTGACTGCTACACATTTGACCTGACCTGCAAGGTGGTCTCCTAGCCAGGATGCTCCAGACATTTGAACCTGGATGGTTCTTTGCTGTGGGAGGCTGCCTTGTGCACAGTAGGTCCTTTAGCAGCATCACTGGCACCTGCTCATAGATTCTGGTATATCCAAAAACATCCCCAGAGAGACAGAACTAACTGCTCTTCCAGTTCTGTTTTTCCAGACGAAAGCTGAGGAGCAAGCAGGTGTGCCAAGGACGGGTAGCCTTGCTTGGGCCGGCTGCAAGGCCAGTCCCACTAGGTTTGCTGTAGACTAAGGCCTGTCCTGGAAGCAGCAGCTTGGCTGCTCTGCACTTTGTGGCCTTGCAACCTTGCAAACTGTGAGCTTTGCCATTACCAACCCTGCTGAGCACTTGCTCCAGCTTCTTGTGATGACTCCTATGGTGTCCCTTTTTCTTTTTTTTTTTTTTTTCATTTAAAGCTAAATGTTTATTAACTATTTTCTAATTTTACTGTTGTATTATCTGCAAGATGTATACTTTGACATATTTGAAACATAAAACAGAAACACTAAAACTACTGGAAGACAAAGTAGGTAAAAACCTCAAAGATATAGGGGTAGGAAGAGAATTCATGAACAAGAACCAAAGTACACGGGAAGTACTTCCCAGAATCAATAACTGGGACCACATCTTATTAAAGAGTTTCTGCATGTCCAAAGAGATTTCCAGCAGAGTGAAAAGAAAACCCACAAAT